>OZ034972.1:17699682-17762182 GCA_964030785.1 Siderastrea siderea | reverse complement strand
ATCAAGGCTTCATAGCTCAGTTGGAAGAGCAACGCACCGGTATCGAGGAGGTCATGGGTTCGAATCCCGTTGTAGTCTTGAATTTTTTTTTTTCAGGCTTAAAACCAATTACTTACTTGCCACGCACTGCGAAGAGCGAACCATTGGCCCAAACAGTAAAAAAGTAAGACATCAACAAAGAAACACTGTTTATTGCATAAAATTTTATTGATTTCCAGTCATAAATAAAGCTTTGGCTACCTGTGCTTAGACTTGTGTTACAACAGTGGGGTTTAAGGTTGCAGCAAATACACAGCAGTCGCTTAGCTATTACAGGTATTGTAGGTCCTTCACAGTCTTAAGCTATACTGCCAAGTTCGGCGATGTCACAGCTCTTACAAGGTCTTCTCTGATTTGCTGAGAAAACAATACACCAAAACACAAAACAATGGACCCTAGCCCCAAAAACAATAGAGCTGCGTGATACCAAGGTCCAATGAAATTAGAGGTTGTTAAGAGCTGCGGGGCTACTGCCAAGCTCAGGGTGATATGGGTGAAGAAAGGCATTGGTAAGGAACCTGGGCGACTGAACTGTGCGCGTGGGCTAGTCGATTTTTGAAGCCCACTTGCCCGGTGGCTAGTAACTCACCTCAACACATGTCGAACCCTATTAAAGGTTGTGAAATTATAAAGGGCACTTTTAGCATCAGAATTCAAGACTGATTACTGCACATTAATTTGCTTTAGTTATATATTTTTGGGGATGTTAATTCAGGGTCTGGAAGGGTATTCTCGGGATCCAGGATTTGACCAAAATACGGTGCGGGATTCGGGAAAACGAAAAATATCTTGACGGGATTCGGGATTTGACTGCTACCAGGGAAGCCGGATTTGTCAAAACTTTGGGACGGGAAGCGGGATTTTGTTGCCTGTCTGTCGGGAATTTGGGAAATCGTCACGACCCAAATAAACGTTACGGCGGCAAAAGCGAATCAACCAGGCGAGGGCAAAATATCAATCGAAAGGGCCAGCTTTTGCAGAAATTAGTCTTTTTTCATGCATTTTTGGGAAAGAAAAAGCGAAATTCGGGATAGCGATGAAAAAAGTGCGGGATGCAGGATTCTCGTGAAAAAGGAGCGGGAATGTGGGATCAGGACCCCCCTTCCAGACCCTGTTAATTGTAATGCTTTTTAACATCCAAAAATTCTGGGCAGGGCTCGATGTTAAGTGGGTGTATTGGAAAGTTTCTGTCGGTTTGAAGTGAGTGCGAACGTCGAGAATAGATTCTTCCTTAAATCTTTCGCCCTTGTATACGCATGTATCCGGGAAAGTTATTTCTGTATCTGAAATTTCAGCCGTGAATTTTATGGTTGGGTGAAAGTTATTTGCTAGCTCTATGAACGCGGTTATTTCCTCTTTATTTAAGTTCCATAGAGAAAAGACGTCATCGATGTATCTTTTCCAAATGAGCGGCTTTTTAGAGCTGCGCTCAATAGTTTCTGGGCGCGTTTTCTTTATCCACAATTCTGGAATAAGAATGGTTGGTACGGAATGCTAGGAATAATTCGGATTGTCTGCATAGAAAAACGCCCGTCGAGATGCGCCGTCCTGGTCCTA
Organism: Siderastrea siderea; assembly: GCA_964030785.1. Taxonomy (NCBI): domain Eukaryota; kingdom Metazoa; phylum Cnidaria; class Anthozoa; order Scleractinia; family Rhizangiidae; genus Siderastrea; species Siderastrea siderea. Next base: position 17,760,586 of record OZ034972.1, on the reverse strand, counting down.
CCTTTTTCTTGTACGAAACATCACGAAAAAAACCTCGTACTTTTGGTACAATGAAATTAGAAACAATGTTTCATTGTGTCCAAAAGTGTAACCTGATTTTTTTCTCCGGCAGAGACGTATTTGAATCCGCAGCGCTCATCTCGCCGTCCGCCATCTTGGATTTTCATTCGCAACATTCTGTTCATTCTGCCCCTGGGAGCAGAATGGATGGAATGGCGTTCTGTCCATTCCGGAATAGGAATGCGGAATAGAAAAACGCGCGTATTTTACATTCTGGCCATTCTCATTCCAGAATTGTGAATAAGAAAACGCGCCCTCTGTTTCTACCGCGGCCATGAAAATGTTGGCAAAAGATACTGCCATTTTTGTGCCCATTGCGGTACCGTGTATTTCAAGAAAATTTTTTCCGTTAAAATGGAAAGAGTTTTCTTTTAAGATAAGCCTGAGCATATCTCTGAAGTGGAGTGTAAGTATAGGAGGTTTGTTTAGGTGGAATGTTTCGTATGTTTTACATACAATAGTGATTTCTTCCTCCTGTGGGATGTTAGTATATAGGCTAGCAACGTCCATGGACACAAGGATTGTGTCTTTTTCGACATTTGTTTTCTCTATAAAGTTCAAAAATAAGGAAAGTTATACATAAAAAACAAATGAAACTACCCTTTTCTAGACATAATACGTAAAGAGATGTGATATGTATTGAAAGATGGCCAAGATCAGGCTGAATTTTGCCTTCGTCTCCATCCATATTGCGCAGACGACAACAGCACGTGTGCCCGAGAACGCGACTTGAGACTGGACGCCTGAGACTTGATCTGCGAGGCCCTGGCACAAGGAAAACAAAATGACCTCTCGACAAAACAGCGCAGGAGAGCAAGGACTGCTTTATTTTCATGACTGTCAATCCATAAATGCGTAAAAGTATCCTTTTTCTTTTATTAAGCATCCCTTTTCGTTTATTGTGTTCAAATTTAAGTCGATCCGGGTTGATCCGAGTTGATCCGACCCGGATCAAGCGATCCGAGTTGATCCGGTACGAGTTTTGTACCTGCCTGTACCTGCAATGATTTGAAGTTGAAGGGATGCTAAATAACCCAAATCTTATGGCGTGTTTGACTGAGTTAGTGTCGGTTTGTAACGCGATCCAGACAATGCCTTTGCGGAACTTCCGCGGTTAAAAGCTATAAACCTCTCACGTAAATATTTTTTCTCCTTCTATTCTCAACCGATTTCTAAGTTGAATATGCCATTTGAAAGCTAAGAAATTGTCGAAGATAAGTTAAAAAAACCAAATTTTATGACGCGTTTGACTAAGTTGGTGTCGGTTTGTAACGCGATCCAAACAATGCCTTTGTGGTACTTTATTATAATGCTGTAAACCTCTCACATAAATAAATTTTTTGCTCCTTCTATTCTCAACCGATTCCTTAATTTAAAACGCCATTTGAAAGCTAAGAAAATGTAGATTCCACTGTATGCAATGATTTGGAGTTGAAGAGGGGTTAAAGAACCCAAATCTTACGGCGTGTTTGACTAAGTTAGTGTCGGTTTACAAAGTGATCCAAACGATCTCTAGAAACCTCTCTCACAAATATGTTTTTTCTCCTGCTATTCTAAACCGATTCATAAGTTTAATACGCCATGTGAAAGCTAAGAGAATGTAGTTTCCACTGTGCACAATGATGTGGAGTTGAAGAGATGTAAAATAACACAAATTTTATGACGTGATATCATATAGATATTTCTTTACGCACAACCCTAAGCGATACCTGTACAGGTAAAAATATTGGCTTTCCGTCCTGTGAACCCTAAGCGAGACCAGAATCTGCAATTTACAACCCTAAGCGAGACGACGAGCATCCTTGTCACTTTCATATGGGAGTCCCCGCCCCCCCACCGGGGATATTATATTATGATCCAGCGGCAGAAAGACTTCCATCGAATTTGCGATCGATTCCCCGCATCAGAGAAAACACATTAAACCGGAGAACGGCCAGTTCGCTGGGACAGGTGAGTTGTCCAAACACAGGACTTACACAAGGCGCGGAAGACTAAAATATAGAATTTTCTTCTTCTAAAATCGAGACAGCGCTGCTACACAAGCTTTCCATTTCACACGATGTTCATCGCGTTCAAGTCCAAATGTGAGATCACGTGGGCAACGACCGGTGATAATATAGTTGATCGCAAAGCATTATGGGCGGACCTTTCTTTCCTCCGTGGCCTTGATGTATTGACCGCGCTATGGCTCGGTCACTACATCAAGGCCTCGGTCTGAGATTTCCCTGTAATGACCTCACTCTCGGTTAATAAGTAGTATATATTAACTTCCATCTTTCGCTTTCCACGTGCGAACCTCCTCTTTTTGCCGTACTGCGCAGACTCCAACTTAATTTGTTAGGTACTACCACTGACCACTATTTCTCATTCACCATTCCCGATTCCCCATTCCCCATTCCCCATTCCCCATTCCTCCTTTTAGTAACATCCTCTCGTACTGTTCGAAGGCAAAGCAAACGAAATTTATTTGGTTAAAAGTGGAGGCATAAAACAAGTTTACACGTGAGCTAAAAATAACTTTTTTAACGTGGGAAATTTAGAAATGTGAACAATTATTATGCAAATAGGCACACTTTGCTTCGCGATTCGCCAAGCAAAAAGACGACTTACGTCAAGGAAACATACATCTTAAATTGTCAGAGTGAGTTAAAGCCAAACTCCAGCCTATAGGCAGATAAATAACAAAGGAGACTAATGTCGCGCATGCGCACAATTCTATTTGAAATGCCTTGAATTTCATTCGAAACGCGGGAAAAGAGGAGATGGCGGCGGTCGTGCTAACAGCTTTGATTTCATTGAATGTTTATCCTGTGTTCTGGGGCAAAGGACGCCGTAAGAATGTATAGTTGTTGAATAACTTCCAAATTTAGGTCATCATCTCAGCTTTTCCGTCAAGATAATTCATCGTGAGGAAAATCGCAGCAAGGGATTGCAAATCTGAGAAAGGAGACGAGTCAGAAAAGGCGACGGTGAATTGAAAACTCGTGATAAGCAGACGAACGTTTTGCCTTCCTGTCTTTGTTCTTCATCATCTTAACAGACTTCAACGCAAGACCAAGTACTGTTTAACAATAAAGTAAGTTGAACGTGAATGGAAATGCGTAATGTTTGTTGCATTGAAGGATAATTTGTGCTTGAAAGGGGCAGAAAGACAAATTCCTTGACAAGAGGGAGGTAAAAAGTGGCGTCCGCCTCGTAAACTACATGTTTTGGGGTTGTGAATGATTTCTGACGTTGAATAAACGGAACATATAGCCGAGGCAAAAGTAAAAATCGTTACGATCAAGGAATTATATGGTTTTTGCTGCTTAAGCGAAAATATTGTGCCCAGACGCAAGCAGTTAACAGCGCAACTGCGATAGAAAAGCTCAATTTTATTCCAAACAAATATTTTGCTTCAAGTATCCGAGACTTTTGTCGTGGGTTTTGGTACACGAAATCCCTTTTGCTGGTAACAGTTTATTAATTAAGGAAGCGACTTTTCAAGAAAAGATATTGATAAAAGTGGCAGGGCTCAACAGGGAGTCGTCAAGGTGTGTATCACTGCCAACGACATACGATGAAAATTTCGCTACGGTCGCACCTCAGTCTACTTTGCTTCGTTCATTCATTTGGCTACTTTGATTTCTAAAAACTCCAGCCATGAAACGGTATGAATTATCGATTCTTATCAGGGGTTTTTTAATTGTATTGCCACGATTTGTAAAAAGGAAACCCAACAAGATGACGCGCCAGCAGAAAACTGTGAAAAAAATAACTCGAATCTTGTCGCCAGATAGGTGTTGTTTGGGCTATATATCCTACAATAGGGCTTGGTACAGCGATCGCTTTCAACCGAGAATAGAATAATAAGGTAAGAATAAGTTAGGCTAAACAGTGTTAACTTTAAAGTGGCAAGGCGTGCGGAAAGGAACGGGGAAAGCGAGGCTACAAGAACATCAAAATAAGTTCCGTGAGATGAAAGAAACAAGGACAAGAGCTGCAGCTGTTATCAATAAAAGCACGCGGAATGAGAAATTTAAACTTAAAGTGATCGGTACTTCACCAAAAACCTACGAATTAGTTATAATACTGAAGAAAACTACCCAATTAGTGATGTTCTAGGAACTGTTTAAAGTTTATTAAGGAACAATATATAGAAATTTCACCTCAATGTCTTAATTCATAATGTGTCGAATTTGCTCTTTACATGTTAAGCTTAAAGTACATTGTGAGTTGTATTAATTTTTATGATTGTACACTGTGTTTAATACTAAACAAGATTCATATAAATACATTTCCAATTAGAAAAGTTTAATTCCAGACATAAAATGTACACAGAGCATCTACTAAAAATAGAAAATATCATGTTTGAAAAGCAGCACACACAGATCTAGAAAGAACAAATAAATTATTTGTCCTACTCTTTACTTTTCTTGACTTTTAAAAGAAACATAATTAAAAAATTATTTACCTTTAAAACCCAGCAAAATAACCAGTAACAGTTCTTTTGTCTTTAATTTACACTGTAAAATTTACCTGTACCTGAAGTAATGAAACATTTGGTTCTCTTTTATTTAAAAAAAATACACATAACCTATCTAGAAGATCACTAAAATTGTAGAAAAGCCGCTCTTTCTTTTCTTACCTAAAATACTAATAACTATATTTGTAACATGAACTCTCAGTATGAAAAAGAACACATGCACATGATTTTGGTTTGTCTTTCTTGGGAATATGTCTGAATTCACATAAAGACCAACAACTCCAAGCTGGCTTGATAGCTCAGTTGGTAAGAGTGCTGCAGTGGTATCATAAATAAATAAATATATAAATAAATAAATAAATAAACACTTTATTTCAGTAGGGTGCATAATTACAGTCAAACTGTAGTCTCCCTTATGGCCCTACGAAACATCCAGGTTGAATTGGAATTTGGAAATGTTGGTTTTTATGGAGGGAGGAAAACCGGAGTACCCGGAGAAAACCCTCGGAGCAAGGACGAGAACCAACAACAAACTCAACCCACATAAATTATGACACCGGGACCGGGAATCGAACCCGGGCCACACTGGTGGAAGGCGAGTGCTCTCACCACTGTGTCATCCCTGCTCCCCCATTGGGTTGACATGTATCTCCCAACCAAGCCTGTATTTTTTCAGACTTTTTTTGCAGTTGCCTAAGTTGCACACACAGCTGCCATGGTCTTCCATTTCGTTAAAATCTTAATCTGCTAAATGAAAACATAGAGTATGTGGGACCAGTTAGAAACTCGTCAGTTTTCTAAAGGACCAGGGGAAGGGCAATGAAATGTTATGGACCCAAAATCAATTTTGACCCCTCAGAGGACTGGTTGTTTTGGATGACCATAAGACAAGGCAAGTTCCTTCATTTCCTTTAACAAACTTAGGAGGACAACAAGGACAAAGTTACAAGTTACAAGTTAAAGTTAAGAGTTGCCAAGTTTTACTTGCCATTTCTAACCACTTGCAACGTATTTTGTGGAGTCTGCTTCTTGAAAACTTACTGACAAGACAACAACTATGTGAAAATCCTTTGGTTCACAAACGTTTTCTAAGAATATAAATCAACAGCCCAAACATAAGCTCATGAACTTATATTCAAGGTTACTGGGTGCTGGTCTTCCTTAAAATCTCCTCCTGAAAGAAAAGGTTTCAAGACTGGTAAGACCGATGGAAAACTATGATAGGTGCTAACTGTGTACATAACCTATGGCTTCCTGTTGCCATTAAAATTAGACTCCTTTATTTAAAATTTCAAAGGGTAGCTCTTTCAGAAGTCAAGGCATTTACTATCAATAGGAGCCCTTATAGTGTTAGAGCATAATTATGCATCGTAATTGTCCAATCAGGATAAAGCAAGACTTTCCTGGGATAAACCTATTAATACTAATCGATTCATAAGTGAGGTGCGAAGTAACGGTCGAGTTGCTTTTTGATGCTTCATGTTGTGTGTGAACGCATGAATTAAGATACTGATTTTTAGATGCTCGCAGACCACTTCATTTAGAACTAATACCAGGATTCTACTGCCCTGAATAAAATTATACAACATAACCACCTTTCTGTCAAAAACCTAAGGTAGTTTTAGATTATGCAAGGCAAAAATTGATGGCAAAAACGCTTTACTGGTGACAAACACAAATCAAATCATACAAAACCGAGTTAATTCTAACAAGGAATCCTTTGGTGTAAATAAGGTAACAAGAGGCCCATTGGCTAATGAGACAAGACTCTTGCTTTACAAATTTTAACGGCCAAAAAGTCAATGTTTGTAAACATCAAATGTTCTCTTTATGTCCTTAAAATTCTTCAAGCAATATTATTTTGCATTTCCACTTTCACAAATGGCCTTTTGGGTCGTTATAAAAAAAACTTAAACAGTCCAGAATGAAAAAACTTCTAAATGAAGATCAAACGGAAAACCGAGCGGGGTCCTTGTAAAAATTATTAGCTGAAAGTGTGAACTGAAATGATATTGTACAAGTTTATTTTAATGTTATTTTAGCTGAGATAATTCCCGTTTGCCTGCATTGTTAATCAACTAGTGATTAACTGCAGGTCTTCTAAAGTAGTTTCCTGGTTTTTTGCACCTCTTTGACTCTGAGATTACTTGACCGCTGAGTCAGACCGCCACGGCCCCTTCAAACAAGGAAAGTTCACTGATCGATTGATGTGTAGCAAAAGCTAACAAAAATTTGAAAGGGAACACTAATTTTTAAAATTGTGAGTAGGATAGCTTACCTGCTTCGGTAAAAACGGCAGCTGTAAGACTTCGAATATCCCTGTCCTCTCAGTCTTTGAATCCCTCCTGATTTTATTATGACATCTAATCTTGTCTCCCTCACTTCATAGAACCATATATTTTCTTGCGGTGTGAAGGAAAAATTTTCCTGCTCACAAATGCAAAAGCCCGTGCTAAACAATCGTTTTCCGCTTTAAAATACCTTAAACCAATTTCTTTACGCCACCGAGAAGTTAGAAAAGCGCCTGGAATTGCCATATGTACCAAAAAGGTTAAGAATAAGTGATCAAGCATTGAAAACTACGGCTTTTACTCAGGCCGCCATCTTTGTTTATTTCACTGGCGCGCACGTTTCAGGAATCTGGGTACTAGGAAAATGATTAACCAATCAGACAAAAGTCTCCTTTGTTCAGATAAATACCGTAATAAAATTTTACCGTAAGTAGTAGAAGGAATAACTGCTTGCGCTTCCAAATGATTTTCCTGCAAGTTTGGGCACGATCTGTTTTAGACTTGCCCACAAGTCGACCCCAGAATGTTTTTTTTTTTTTTTTTTTTGGAAGCGCGATTGCGGAACCGCGAAACCCCAAAACACCGAGCGCGAGGGAGCGGGAGCTGTCCTTCGCGCGCGGGCCTGCCACCGGAACCGGAAATGAGAAACGAAGGACTTTTGAGAAAGTCTAGATCTCGGTGGCACGTGCAGCCACACACGCAAAACGTTGTCTGCGTGAGAATACATCCGGATCCGTCAACTCTGGGAACAAACGGCGATAACGAAGACACGTGTTCCCCAGAAAGTCAGGAGATCTGAGAATTGAGTCTTCAGAAGGCAGAGTTGTGGTGTATTGTTGTCGGCCAAGTTTCTGTTCACTTCCATACAAACGTAACTACTTGTACACATTTGTGACAAAGTAAAAGAAAAGAAACGTCACCAAAGTATGTACTGCATGAATGACGTCACGTTAGCACGTCATAGGCTAGTGCTGTAGCCTTATCAGCGAACGCGATTGCTGTTTGTCTTTCGTCTGTGAGGCCGGGGGGGTATTATGAGAGATGTTGGGTGGGGTGCAGGGGCCATACAGCTTACACTATGAGAGTACGACCCCCGCGCTTTGAAGTGTTTTGCATTCGCGAGTGTCGATCTACTTCGAATGCGCTGTTTTGTATACTTGAGGCCTGGCAGGATTTTATTTGCATTGTATTCCTGCGTTTACTTAGCCGAAGTACAAATTTCCACAGTAACAAACACGTCAGAAATTATACAGAAGACAGACTCGTCAATCTGAGATTTGGTATGAATAGAACGTCGTGACTACAACGAAACAACTCGACTTATTTCGTGAGTTTTTTGTTCTGCTGCGTGGCAGAAGCACTCTGTAAACCCAAAAGGTGTGAATTATGAAGGTATGAATTGCATCGAATGCGCTGTTTTGTAACTTGAGGCTTGAATTATTTTTATTTGCGTTTACTTAGCCGTGATACAAATTTCCCGAAAAAGCACATCAGAAACTATACATAGGACGGACTCACAATATTTTGATTTCCAACCAGGTTGTATGAATCAATACGAATACGAGACAAATATTTACTGAGACTGGAAAGCGAGCCGGTTTTGTAAGAACGAGCTGAATTTGAACATTTTCGAAGGCATGCAAAGTAAACGAAATTTATTTGGCTGTAGGTTGAGACTCAAAATAAACACGTGAGCTAAAAATAACTTTGTTCCAAAAGAAATTTACAAATGTAAACACGCTTTGGTCGATTTGCGAAGAAAAAGACGAAAATTATTATAGCCGACTTGACTACAAAGGAAGCAACTTCAGTCTACAGGGGAAATAAATATCAGGGTCGTAACGAGGTATACAGGTTAGGGGATCAAAGGGGTAGGATCAGGGAACAGAAGGGTGGGATCTGGGATCATAGCCCTGGGATCAGGGATCAGAGATCGTGGGATCGGGAATTGGTGGCTGTCAGTCTTAGTTCCGTATCTGAAATCATTTCGTACATCATTCTGATCATTTCTGCCAAGTTTCATGCTTTTATGGAAAAATGCACAATTCATGCAAAAATTTGCACACATCCGCGCAACACAGAAACATAGGCAAGCAATTCACGCAGAGCTGATGACATTTTGTTCCACAATATTGCTTAAATTAACAAGAAAACCTGTGGTTTATCAAAGAAGGGTCCTTACAAGCTGGAGTTAATTTTTGAGCCATTAGGTTCAAGATCTACATGAATTCTTAACATTTTTTCTTTTCGAAATAGCAAAAAATACGTATAGCAAAAACAAAAACCAGCAAGAACTTCGAACCAAACCAAACCTCTGAATTCTCCTACAGTCCTCGCATTTTGGGCCATTTTTGTCAAAATGTGAACGATTCAAACACTCATTTGCGTCAGGAGAAAGTTGAAAATAAGAACTAAAAGTAACTCTACAAAAAACTTTTAAGAAGCGTCTTTCATTAGGGATGGTTAGGATTGATATGGATTGCAGGCTTGAGATACTTGACTTTGTTTTATCAAGCTCCAACCACATTACACGACAAACGCTTGAAAAGTATTACGGGTCGTTCTCCGTTCAAGAAATTCACTTGATTTTGTCGTTTGGTTGTTACATCAGCCTATTTTCTCTCAGCACCGGCGTTAACATATTAACAACGCTGTCTAAACGCAGGCTTGTGAAACTACACAAAAAAACGCATCGCCCTAATATAGACGTTAAATGAAGGGCTCTTATCGGCCAGCTTTGTCAAACTTTCAGAGGATCAAAGACTCGTGGTTTTCAGTACAAAACTCTAATTGATAACAACACTCTGTTCCCGATTGGTACATCTGTGCTCTAAAACTCTTACGAAGTGTCTTACGTTACGGATGGCCAGGATGCAAATGGCTTGAACCTTGAGATGCTTGGGTTTATTTTTTCCAGCTCCGAGCACATTTCTCAAACAAACGTTTGGAAAGTCCTGTCGTTTGAAATCCCTTAAAAAACTCACTTGATGGTTTTCGTTTGTGTGAAGGCGCGAGGGTGACCGATACAGGGAAACACTTACATGAAGTCAGCATTCTATTTGACAAAAATTCATTGAGAATCTTGTAAATTTATAGCGCAGGAGATAAACACGTAAGTTAGGCCTAGTATCGTCGATTTTAATTCAGACGAATTTAATTCAAGGTCCCTTAAGCAGTTAAACTCGACGTCCGAAAACACCGAAACACACGAAAGCAAAACGAAACTAAAGGGGTTGCCAATGCTGAAGTGCTCACAACTTGAAATCAATTACAAAATGTTGGCAAAAAAATGCTAGATATTTACATACGGCGAGAAATAAAAGCATGTGGAAATTAAATATCAACATAACCCAAAAAACAGTAACGCAAAAATGAGCGCGATAACAAAAAGAAACAAACTAAAACGTAAGAGCCAAAATATCCTGGGGGGCTTCAATGAATAAAACAAAATTTGGCAGGCTAAACAAAGTCACTGAATAACACCAGCGTCATTTAATTAGTTAATCAATCAATTAGCCTCCATTGATCATTAAACTGCTTCTTCTAGTAATACAAGCTTTGAAATCTGCCTGACAAGCGTCGTGATTTTTGCTACACGGACGCAGAGATCATTTCGTGGAAAAATCTTGACAACACGACCAAGAAGCCATCGACCTCGTGGAGTAATCTCATCAACAACTAGAACGAGGTCGTTGATAGCCAAATTGCCCTTGTCGCGCACCCATTTGTGGCGTTGCTGTGGTGCAGAGATATACTCGCGAACCCTTCTCTTCCAAAAGCAATCTGCGAGAAATTGCGTTCGTCCCCATTGTTTCCTTCTGTAGAGATCTTGACGAGCAAATAATGCTGGAGTCAGTGCAAGGTTCTACCGTTGGAGCAAGAAATGACTCGGGGTGAGAGGCTAACAATCATTTGGATCATCAATGCTTGGTGTAAGGGGGATAAAGCAATCGCTACAGCATGACTCGGAGGAACTCCAAACACAAACTCAATCTTTTATCTCAGAATACGGTTTGACTAAAAGGACAAAAAAGTAATCTTAAATAACTCTACAAATATTAAAAGAAAACCTCGCTACATAACACAACCACCCAAAAAATTACAGAAAACCACGAAACTACAAAAAGTACAGATATTTCCCCGAGTATGAAGCAGAAATCGCATTTTACCCACCTTCTTTCGCTTCGGAAAACTCTCAAAAACAGTTCCAAGTTTAATTTATTTACGCCCAAAAGGCACTGTCCCAATGGGCTGTAGAAACTGGTGAATAAAAACTAGCACTGTCCAACTGGGCCGTCGAAACTCACAAATAGAGACGTAATTTAAATAAAACGAATCATTCGAACGTACGAGAATGTTACAGGGGCGACTGTTTAGGATGCTCACCACTGGACTAACTAGCGCCTTTCGATCCCCGAGAAGTGCTTTCATCGACCTGAGAACGCTTCAAGTGAGCCATCCACAAACTCCGTTAATGTGGCTGGCTGACAGCGCTGGAATATCCACTCGGGTCTTTGGCACAGAAAGCAGGTGAAGTCGTCTTTTAACAGGTGTTTTTTCAATTCCTCTTGGTTCCATTCTCAGATAGATCACCAATTTTCCTTCTCTGCTCCGACAACGTTCGTGCCGTTGTCGCTTTATATTTCCTTAGGAAAGCCACGATTCGAAATAAATCTGCAGACATAACTATGAGAATGGCCTTAACACGTGCGCAAGAGTCGTGCAGGCCTGTCTACTTATTTTTAACACTTGGATAAAGGCGTCAGTCTCTAGTGAACTCATGTCTTCTATATGAATGGCACGGCTGGTGAAGCAGGTAAAAAGGCATCCAAACACTTTTACTGAACAGTGACCACGTTTCGCAAATAACGGGCCAAAGAAATTAACACATGTCTAGGTGAACGGTGGCTCATAGGGGACGGGAGGTACTTTTGGCTGGTCGGCCATCAGTTGCTGCATGGGGGCCTTTTTCTCTTACAACAATTCACACACTTAGGCAGTACTTGTCGCACGAGAGACCTGACGCAAGGCCGAACGTACATGCTCTCGTCCAGCATGATCCAAGATTTCGTGGTAGCGACGCACTATCCTGGGAAATATGGAATGATCCTTTGGAAGTAACGTTGGATGGGCAGCATCAAAGGAAATTGGGGCATGGCGAATTATCCCTCCCACGCACAACGTTCCATCGATCAGAACATGAACAAGGTTGACCAGTTTGCTGTGACCCTTGATTGGACGTCCTCCGGTTAAGGAATCAATCTCTTTAGGAAGGCCTTGACGTTGAACCAACTGGAAGGTCTTCTGGCGCTTCTAATCTTATTCGTCTTCTTCTTCTTTCAAAGGACGTTTTCTTGTTCTTAACGGCGTCGACAAAACGTAACAGCTAGGCAGTAAGTATTTGCAGGCGCGGCAAGACGAATATCGTCGCATAATTTGATCTAGGGCTGATCCAGCGTTAACAACTGCTACACGCCTTTCCTTTTAAACCTCTTTGTCATCATCTGGGACTTTGCCAATTTCCTGAATGCGCCACTGATGTTCGTGCAGAAGAAGGAAATTTGGTCCCGACAGCCACCAACAGCTTGAGAGCATGTACATCCAATCCCCTAGAGCCATCGTCGGCTAGGTTGAGGGAAGTTGGCATGTGTCTTCATTGCTCGGGTGATTAAGTTTCGTGGATCTCGTTTTAATGTACTGTGAAGCTATAAATGAATCTGCCCAGAACGAAACACCATTGAAAAGGAGACCTATCTCTTCTCCAATCGGCAAGTGGACGCGCACAGCAATCACAACCGCCTGTAGCTCTAGACGTGGAACTGGCCATTGCTTTAGGGGGGCGTTGCGAGTCTTTCCCATGATAAAGGCGCAATAGACTTTTCCTTTGTAATCAGCGAGTATACCATACAGCGTACCCATGGAGAGATGCCTTATCAAATTAGCCTAGGGCTTACCCGATAGCTAGACGATCGAGATCTAGTTTCAGAGCAGGGTTCGTCGCTCATCTTCAGGAAGAGCTACGAGAAGTTTACGTTTGGTGCTGGCAACTTTCGTCAGTTGAAAACCTCCTTCTTTCAGTAACTCTGTTAACTGGTCAACGAGCCAGACCGCTTTCTCCTCGGTAGTAACCGATTTCAGGATATCATCAACATTGAAGTTCCTTTCCACGGTGTTGGTCACTTCGGGGTTATGACCCTGTTCACTGTCATCTGCTATCTGGAGTAGTGCTTGGGGAGGTTGCACCAAATATATAAACGAGCATCTGATACTCATCATGGGGGTCAGTCAAGCTACCACCGTAAGAATCTCAAGGCATTTGTTTCTTTAGGAGGAACCCTCACATAGCTTCCAGGTATGCTAAAAACGCTACCTTTTCCTCATCGAAGCAGATGGGTTTAAATTCAGTCTAATGTTTCACTCTCAGCAGATTTTCAGCAGAGGAACGCTGTAATAATGCGATACAGGCGTGAAAAATTAGAGCCAAAAATAATCCGGTGATAGACCTTGAGTCACAGGAATTATCAGCCATTTTTGCCAAAATATGAGAGACTCAAACACACATTTGCGTCAGTAGAAAACCAAAACTAGGAAACAAAATTACTTCCAAATTCTTATTTTAGTGCTCTAAAACTTTAAGGTCTTTCGTTACGGACGGTGAGGATGGAATTGGATTGTAGCTCCAGATACTTCGCTATATTTTATCAAGCATCTAGCAGATTGTCCCGACAAATGGTTGTAAAGTATTTTGTTCTCCCTTGGAGAAATTCACTTGATTTTGTCCTTTGGATGTTACATTAGCCTATTTTCTCTCAGTACAATGTTAACATAACAACGAAGGGTTGTTAAGCTACACAAAAAACGCATCACTCTAATATAGACGTCGAATAAAGGGCCTCATCAGCCAGCTTTGCTAAACTTCAGAGGAACAGAGACACATGTTTCAAAGCAGAAACCTCGAAATAATTTGCCTAGTTCCTAGGCCTCCTTTTTTCGTCGCGGTCTAGCTGTTTCGGGTCACGTGGTCCGAGCGAAAAAGTGGCTGTTCGTCTCGGATACGTCACCGAAATGGATTGACCGTGAACGCCTGGGAAAAAGCCGTACAGGAACTAGGCAAGAAATAGGAACAACACTGTTCTAAATTGCTATGTTTGTTCTCTAAAACTGTTAAAGAGTGTGTAAATGTCAGGATGGGTCAGAATGGAAGTGAATTCCAACTCGAGAAACTTAAGTTTATTTTATCCAGCTCCGAGCACGTTTCTCAGACAAACGTTGCAAAGTCTTGTGGTTTGTAATCCCTTACAAAACTCACTTCAATTTGTAGTGGAGTTGAGCGCATTCCTGAGCACATTCCTGTGGTTACTTTCGCGAGCCCTCGTGTAGATTCGCTGAGGTTCGACAGCTATTCGGTATTCCCAAGAGAGGACCTTCGCTGTATCATCGGGCTATATCGGAGGTGTTTTCGTTATTTTTGGGTGATGTATCAGATAACTAGGGTGTCTGGGGTCCCTGCTGTTTAGAGACAGAACTTGTGTCGTTTATTGGTAACTTCACGCTTGGGAATATTGAATATTTCGCAGTAAAATTTAAGAGGAATTTTTTAAAATAACTTTTATTTACACATATTCCACTTAACTAAACACGCCATATACTACTGAAAATTGCAAAATGGCCACATAAGGACGTGCATTTTTATTTAGTTTTAAGACTGGGATTTTCTATGCCGCTTACTAAGTATTTCAATATGCAAGGGTAGTTTCACATGTTTCACTTTTTCATTGTGTTAAAAGTTGTTCTTTTACTTCCCTTAATTCAGTGATCTTTCCGTCATTTTACATGAATAAAAATATTTTTGGGCTAATACTGCGGATTCCAAATTTTCGACTTCGTGTTGGATTGGTCTCTAGGGGAAGACTGTTAACCTTAAAAAAAAGGAGTTGTTGACTGGACGGGTTAAAGGAGGGTTGTCCAATACTCAACACTTGTTCAAGTCGTGAAAGTTATGATTCAAGTGGTGCAACTGGTACGAGTTGTACACGTCGTGAAGTGGTGAATGTGAGACGTTTCAGTGAAACAACATGAAGCATTTATTGGTGCCTTTGCATGTCCTTATAGACACTTAGAATTTGAGCGTTGGTTTAAGGCCGCGGGTGACCAGCTGCTTATGAATAAATTTATAATGCAAAATTTTGGTGGAGGTCTCACGTTTAAAAGTTTTATATCTTGAACATTTGGTGGCCGATTCCGTTGAAACTTAACAGAGAGCTTGGGGAATGGTGGAAGTGCAACAAGGTTGTTTTTTATTTGATAGACTGCACTTCTTTGTGATGCTTTGAGCTTCCAAAGTTAAGATTTTGTAAAACACGACTCCGTGTCCAAGTTTTCTTCTCGTGGAGAAGACAACGCTTTTTGGTTTTACCACTCATTGATCAGTTGAAACCTCTATTGTGTCACAACAGAAGCTGATTTCGGGATTTCGAGTTCCATTGAAAGTTGTAAGCTTTTAAATGAGTAAAATCGCCCTAGTTTAAATTCGAAGCCCTCAATATTCTGTTAAAAAGCCTGTTTGAAAACATTGCTTCTGTTGTGACAATCTACAATGCACCTAGTTTATCTGTCTGTTGTGTCAGTTCAGGAAATTCTATATCCGCGCTGTATTCTTGGACACAAAATTAGTGGTTTTAGGGCTTCCGAAGGCTTACCGAATAAACACGAATGTTTAAAAGAACTTGTCATTATGCTAATTATGGAAATTAGATTCTAGCAGCTATTGTTCACTGTCCAGAAAAGAATATAAGCGTTTCCAAAGCTCTATGTTAGCTATAGGGAGAATTATTTTAGTTCCAGTTTTGTTTTGTTGGAAAACGTCTGAATAAAGTGTTTCTATTAACGTTTCAACGTAGAAAAAAGCCGGACTTCGACAGTATTTTTCATTTAAAAATGCTTGAAAGATACAAGATTTCCGTGGCACACGATTTAACGCACGTGCAATTATTGATTCAGAAACTGAATGCTTTACTGAAGAGCCTATTCATGAATATTTCGCGCTATGTCGCTACCACTCGTCGCACTTCGTGCACACGCTTTAAATAAATGAATACTTATGACCGAGTTTCTCACCCACAGCCTTAAGGAAGGGTTCTAGTCAACTCGTACGACTCGTACGACTGGTGCAACTGGTGAAACTGTATCTTAAAATGGACACTTTGAATTTGAGAGGAGTTATGTGGAAGTGTCTTAGTCAACTCGTACGAGTCGTTCAACTGGTGAAATTGCATATCATTATGGAGACTTAGAGTCCATTTGAGCGGTGAGGAAGGGGGTCCTTTCAACTGCTACGACTCGTTCAAGTCGTTCAAGTGGTGAAATTGCATATCATTACTCTTACTTACAGTCCGGTAGAGCTGTGAGGAAGGGGGTCCTTTCAACTGGTACGAGTCGTTCAAGTCGTTCAAGTGGTGAAATTGCAGATCATTACTCTTATTTATAGTCCGGTAGAGGTGTGAGGAAGGGGGTACTTTCAACTGGTACCACTCGTTCAAGTCGTGCAAGTGGTGAAATTGCATATCATTACCCTTACTTACAGTCCGGTAAAGCTGTGAGGAAGGGGGGTCCTTTCAACTGGTACGAGTCGTTCAAGTCGTGCAAGTGGTGACATTGCATATCATTACTCTTACTTACAGTCCGGTAGAGCTGTGAGGAAAGGGCTCCTTTCAAGTGGTACGACTCGTTCAAGTGGTGCAACTGGTGAAACTGTATCTCATTATCGACACTTAGAATTTGAAGAGAATTAAAACACCTTGTAAGACTTAAACGTTTAAGTTGTAGAACTGGTAAAACCGCATCGCATTGTAAAAGGGTCGAAGTCAACTCGACGAATCACCATACAGTTGGCTACATGCGATACGTGAGCCATTTTAGTCTGAGTTTTGCGGTTTTGAATGGAATTAAATATTCAAAGTCGGTCTTGGAAATTTGCATACGTAAGTTTGTTGTTTATTTATAGAATGAAAACAGTTCGCGGTAGTTTGTCGGGCGTGTGGGAATTTGGGTTTTAGCGTTTAGTATCTTTTCCATGAGTGTGTAACAGAAATAAATGTCTGCTCTGCAGTCTAACATTCGTTATATAGTTCTTTATATGAGAAATTACACTTTGATCCGATTAGAATACGGTACTGATATCGAACGGAAATCAGAAGAAGCATTATGAAGTAAATGTGTCAGTGGAGCGTTCATTGTGTTGTGTATGATTCTGAAATGCCAGGGAAACGTTGGTATCAGGTTTTAAAACATGCACTGTAATGTTTTTTTTTAGTGGTATGATGCGGGTGGCGTGCTATTCAGTTTGGTCGTAGTGGAGGCTCGGAATGGCGTTTATGTAGTCGCGCGGTACTATACGTGCACCTGTATAACGAGGCAAAATCATAGTTATCTTCCCTTGGCCAGTTTCACGATGCTTCAAGAGAAGCAGTAATCGACATAACAGTTCGCGTTTAGAACTCGTAATCAGTTTGCGCAACGCTTATAGAACGAGTAATAGACATGTTATCGTCTTCTATTTCGTGTTCGCTTTTAAAAACGTATTATCAGTTTGCGCGACGCTTATAGAACGAGTAATAGACACATTACCGCCTTCTATCTCGCTTCGAACCGATTATCAATTTGCTCGACGCTTATAGAACGAGTAATGGACATATTACCGCCTTCCATCTCGCTTCGAATGCGAATGTATGTCTTTCGTGTATCTCGCTCGCTTCGTACGTATGCTAAATAACAAGGCCCCAGTTTCACAAGGCTTCAATAGAAGCAGTAATCGACATAACAGTTCGCTTTTACAACCCTATTATCAGTTTGCGCGACGTTTATGGAACGAGTAATAGACATATTATCATCTTCTATTTCGTGTACCTCGCCCGCCTCGAACGTATGTCTTTCGTGTACGTCGCTCGCTTCGTACGTAGCTTAAATAACGAGGCAAAATTATAGCTGTCTTCCTTTGGACAGTTTCACAAGGCTTCAATGGAAGAAGTAATCCACATAACAGTTCGCTTTTAGAACTCTGTAATAAGTTTGCGCAACGTTTATAGAACGAGTAATAGACATGTTATCGTCTTCTATTTCGTGTACCCGCGTATGCATATGAGCTCGGTGTTCGGTTTGTTTCATGCAACGAATGTTTTGAGGTCATACGCTTAAAGAACGAGGCATAGTCGCGACTCCTACGAGTTGACCGGGCCCCTGGCTTTCTTAACGAGATACATATTAACAGTTTCACCACTTGAACGAGTTGAACGACCCGTACGAGTTGACTGGGCCCCTGCCTTTGTTATTGAGATGCAGTTTCACCACTTGAACGAGTTGTACGACTTGTGGGAGTTGAGTGGGTCCCTGCCTTAATGAGATGCAACGACAAGTAACACTTCATTTTATTTCACTGAAAAAATACCATATCACGACTTGAACAAATCGAACCACTTGTAACCATTGTTTTACGACTGGTACGAGTTGAATCACTACTTTCACGACTTGAACAAGTGGAGAGTATTGGACATGCTTGGGTCAAAGTCAGTGTTATGTTTATTGTTAAACCATAGTGTACTTTCATGGAAAAAATTGGTGGCAGCAAAGCATTCCAGAAACGCATGCTCTAAGGAGTCAGGGCGTTTGCAGAATAAATACTGATCATTTGGCGCGATTTTAAACCCTTGAAGTTCCTTTGTCACTTCACATGGATAGTTTTTGGACCAGGATTTGACAGATGTGGGGAATTGGAACCGAGCGTAATGATGTGTACAACGCATTTTATCTAGCAGAATTGATTTGATACTGGACAGGTTAAATATACTGTGACATTGGAACAGAACGTAATAGTCTTTACAACGCATTTTTAGGGGATGTCATCATTAACCAATCAGCAGTTAGTTTTAATGTCCCTTGAGACTTCCACAAACTTGTTCGGAATTGGATAAGAAGTGGTTTTCAAGAAGAAACTACTTTTGCGTGTGAACTCCTGATAGCGAGGTTAACGGAGGACAAACTTCATTATCCAAGGAGTTTTGTCTGTGATATTGAATGCAAAAACAACAGTTCTCTTCATAGCAGAACTTTAATTCAATTCGAGCACTCTCGTGATGTATATACCTTCCGAAGAAACGTATTACAAAGCTTACAAAGCTCTCGCGGCTCTCGCTTCGTCCGCCATCTTGAATTGTTATGGTTTGTTTTGAAACGCGATACTTGAATCGCACCCTGCGTTCTCATTGGTTGAAACACGAGCCACGCCTGTCCTAACATATTGGGATAATCCGGACTGTTTACCAGTACAAGTAGTAGGGAAATTCTTCACGAAACAATAAAACTTGAACAGTCCCGCCTATTCGCGCGTACGAATTACGCGACAGACGAATTTCTTTCGCACGTAAAGTACAGCTGTCCGCACGTAATTATCGAGCTTTAAATGCTCTTCCTATGATCCATATGCGGTACTGAACACGTTCCATGGTTTTCTATACTTAGCCAATGATCACACGTAAGATTGTGGTGTGGTGGTAGTCTACGTAAACGTGCGTAGAAGGGGTAATTGTACATGGGAAATATTCGTCGCCTGTTCATCGAAAAGTTTCGGCAAATGATCGGAATTGTTAATCCCCTTACCCGGGATTAACGTGCGACCTGGGCCCAAAACCAACACTTTCTTTTACCATTATTATGAAATTCCCGTGTTTTTTCTTACGGTGTTTCATAACAGCGTCATAACCTCTTTGTTTCGTGATATTTACCATGCTAGCTAATAAGATTTGTGGTGACGCAGCACTGGTATTCTAGGGCGATGATATATTAAGGAAGCGCTTTGTTGGTCACGTTTTCCTCACAAACACATGCTGCAAATGTTTGGAAGAGTAATGAAGGGTAAAAAGCCACAGTGAAATCATTAATTATATTTATTTACTGATGTTCAAAATGGGGACATTATAGAGGCTGGGCGTATTTCCCCACAAAAAGGGAACACATGTTTTCACGGTTTTGACGACATAACTAGTCACCCAAGGCGTGAATAAATATATGTCACACAAGTTCGAGCGTGGCACGCATTTGGCGTGACTAGTGATGTCCGTGTTATGTCAGTGAATTTGAAAATACGGGATTTGAATTAGTCACCTAAAGCAAACTTTCCATCATATGCAGCTCATATTTTAGTCGACGTCCCATAAGAAGTTGCGCTGGTGACAGCTCAATGCCTGGTAACGGGGTTGTTCGCTAATCCAGCAAGGCCAGGTAATTGTTATCATTCTTTCGCCATAGGCTTTTCACTGTTTGAATGGTTCTCTCAGCTTGTCCGTTGGCCTGTGAGTAATGTGGTGAGCTGGTTGTGTGCTTGAAACCACAATCCTTCGCAAATTCTTGAAATTCACTGCTAGTGAACAGTTGACAAGCTTAGCAGGTACCGGCCTAGGAATCCAAGGAGTCGCTATACATCTTCCTTGCTCTCAGGTTCTAGCATGTCTTGAATTGCCTTGACCTTTTGGGGATCAATCTTTTAGGCCCTGTGCTGTCAGGTGATGTCCCACGTAAGGTATTTGTGTCTGACGAATCTTGCACTTCTCTGTGTTAATCTTTAACCCTTGAGTTGATGCTCTCTCCAGGAACTTAAACAGGCATTCGTCATGAGTTTTTTCATCTCCGGGAACAATAACATCGTTCATTATGACCTCTACGCCTTCCAAGCCTTCCACCCTTTGCACACATTCTACTCCGAAGGGCAGTCTCGTGAATCTGTAGTGAAGAATGGGCGTGTTAAAGGTGACGACTCTTCGTCTAACCTCAACTGTCAAAATCCACTATTCGCGTCTAAGATGCTGAAAGTGCTGGTACCCTGGAGGCGGCTGGCCACACGCTTCTGAGCCACAACCAGTGAGTTAACCCATTCTGTTGGTTCTTCCTGTCACACAATCACTCCTAGTTTCTCCATCCTCTTCAGTTCTTCAATGAATTTCTCTCTTTGCGGAACTGGTACCTTTCTTGGGGGATGAACTACTGGGATTTCACTTTCAGCCAATTCTTTATGATATGTGCCAGGCAAACATCCAAATCCTGTGAACAACTCTGGGAAATCATCCAGCTCTACTGTCGCTCTTGGGGTTTGGCTTGGGGTTTGATAAACTTTCTTCAGGTGTTTCCACTGAACACCGACTCAACTCCAGGCACAGCGAAAAATCGTACATCCTCCACCTTATCTTTGTATATTGTAGTCAACACAACTTCTCCATGGGGATTCAGTTTGTGCTTGGAAAGCTAAATCAACACTGTTTGTCTTTTTCAGGGGCGGCAGCGGTCCATGTTTGAGGTTGTTATAGGCCTTTGCTGACATCATATTGGCTTTCGTACCACTATCCAACTGAACACCTACCTGGGTACTCTCTATCTCGACGATTTCGTACAACGGCTCATCTTCCTTTAAAATACTCGATTTCAGTGAGTACACAAAGAAAGGTGATTCTTCTTCACTTTCTTCCGGATCGGGGTGCTCTGCTTCTTGTAGATTATGGATTTCTTTTGATGTACAGAACTTTGAGTAATGATTCATCTTCTTACATTATCCGCACTGTTGTCCCATTGCTGGACATTTCTTGTGGGTCTTGTCGTAGGCACACCTACCGTATGTAACTTCTGGTTTTTTTTTTTTTTTGCATTTAACTCTTGGATCGCTGGGTTTCTGCCTACTGTCCTTCGTTTGAGGATTCTTCTCTTGACCTTTACTTGGATGTCGACGACGACTTCGTTTTGGGCGTTTCTTCTTGTCTCTGGCATCTACAGATGGGTCTTCATCCTTGACTAGCTTTTTCAGGCTGTTTAGATTCGTTTCGTGGTTTCGACAATTTCAACTGCTATTTCAAGTGTCAATGCGTCGGCCAAGTCGAGGCACTTCTCGCAAACTTTTGTGCATTTACAACGGAAAACGATCACGTCTCGGACTGTATGCTCTTCTTCTTGATAGCCACAATCTTTAACGAGAATCTTCAGATCTGTCACAAAGGATTCGAAACTCACGCTCTCTCCTTGACATCTTTCATTGAATTTCAAGGCAGTCATAATGTAGATTCTTCGAGGCGCACAGTAGTCTTCGAACTTCTCCAATACTACATGTAGTTCCAAAGCATCTTCGGGCTTTGCGAATGCAAATCCTTCGAATACATCCAATCCTTTATCGCCTACCCACATCTTTAAGTAGGTTACTTTGGCGTTGCCTTCTTGGTTGTGCAACGGACCAAAAAACACGAGGCTTGACGGTAAAAGCAACGCCATTCTTGGTGTAAGTCTTGGAAGTCTGTAATATCTCTGGACTCTTATATTTCACCATTGTCGTTGAATTTTCATGCAATACATGAGAAACACTTTTTCGTCCTATTTATAGTGAGATGTCAGCTCGATGGCTTAATTCGGCGGGGATTTCCTGCTCTCTTCGACACCATGTAACATAAACAACTAGTCAAGATGGCTGACAGTAAAGCGTGTTTATTCTCATTCTCAGTCACGTGACATAGAACAAATACGACTCGTGGGGGAGGGGAAATTCTAACTTGAAATACACTAAAGAAGATTTCCGCTGAACGTTCGAGCAATAAGCGCAAAAATAAAGTTACCAAAAAAATACTGATAGCATGGTGACATTTTGAATAAAAAATTAAGAAATTATCAATACTTAAGACGATTTCCGCTCAACGTTCGAGCAGTAAGTGCAAAAATTAAGTTACCAAAAAAATACTTGCAGCACTGTCACATTTTGAGAACAGATAAGAAGAACTTATCGTTACTTTTGCTCCCAAGCTGACCCCGCGAGAGAAAATTGGATTTGAAGTTATCAATATTTCAATTAAAAAGACGCTTCATGTCAGTTCAAAACAAAATGGCGCCCGTTTTTAGCATACTTTTACGAGATTTGAAATTAATTTTCTTGAGAATGCTTGAGAATTTCATCGCGGGGTCACTTGGGCAAGTGAACTAGAGTGAGATGTTTCAAATAGCATTTAAAATGTTACCGTGCTATGAGTAGTTTTTTGGTAAATATTTTTTGCACTTATTGCTCGAACGTTGAGCGGAATCCGTCTTAAACTCCCAAGCTGACCCCGCAAGAAAAAATTGAATTTGAAGTTATCCATATTTTAATTGAAAAGACGCTTCATGTCAGTTCAAAACAAAATGGCGCCCGTTTTTAGCATATTTTTACGAGATTTGACATTAATTTTCCCGAGAATGCTTGAGAATTTAATCGCGCAACCTCGTCCCCAGGGTCTTCTCGCTCTTCAATATGGCGGCGGCTCGGGAGAAGACCCTGGCACACAGCAGATCACGTGTCTCCAACGAGGATCGAGATGTATTCAAAATGGCGGCTACGGCGAAAGGGGTGAGAAGAACTGGGTACGAGATGCTAAGGTGAAGGTAAACAATTAAATGGCGGAAAAAGCTGAAGTTCAGTTCAAGAAAAAATGGGAAAAACAGACACGTTTTGCATGTAAGAGTCTTAGGAATACGGCAAAGTGTTAGAGGTCTTGTTTTTGCTGTTCATTGTTTCTTTTTTGTTAATTTAAAGTTAGGAGTAATGCTTTTGAGCGTACTGTACTGCGGAACTCCGTACCGCTATTTGATTCAATGTTGCTCAAGTGAACATATTAAGCTTATATTTTTGTTTCATGAGGCTTTAGGCAATAAATTGTCTTATCGTTACATTGTTACAAATCTGTCCTTCTTAAATATTGTTATAAATCCGTCCTTCTTAACATTATATGCTCCAGCTTAAGACTTTTCGAATATATCAGGCTCAGATTAAGCTTGAAATATAAATATTATGGAGTGAGCTTAGGCCTTTAATAGAAAATGACTCATTTATTTATTTATTTACTTACTTATTTATTTAAGCTTATTTACAGTGCAACCTCGATTTAACGAAGTGCAAGGGAATGGGAAAAGAGCAGTGTTGTACGGACTGGTTAAACTAAGTTTTGATCTGGCATATTCCAGGTGCTGCTTTGGAGGCAGTGATAATCATTTTGGCTTTCTTGAATTTATTTGTGCCCATTCCTTGTGCTACAGTTTTGCTTGTACAGTTGCAGATCTCCAGCCTTTATCGCTTTCAATATTGTTTTCTAAACTTTAGTTTCAGTAAGTCTCATTAAATACTAGAACTGAGGAGATTGTGAGACTGTAAATAATGGAGAAATAAAGCATTTTAACAGTGGATAGATAAAGTCCTCTTTGCATGTTAGACCAGTTCTAGGGATAATATTCCCAGGTTTGAAAAATTTTCTGCTTAACAACTTCAATCAATTGAGTTATCTGGGTGTAGTTTGAAAGTGTTTGAGAATTTCAAATCAATGGGAAAGAGAGGATCTCAGGACAAAAAAAGGAGAGAAAAAGATTTCATGAAGTTTTGAAATTGGAATAATAGTAGTTAGGCCTTTAAGCCCCAGTAGTGACAAACAAACATCTAATGTCTCCTTACAATATCACTACTTGTTCAAACATACAGGCCCTGAGAATAAACGAAATAAACACCAAAAATAAAATGTCTGGATGTTTATGTGAATTCTCTCACAGACATTTACGGAAAATAGTGAGGGGAACATGTTTGTTGATATCAGGGCTTAAAGTTAAGAACAAGGAAAGGAATATCATAATTGACTGCTATCAACCTGGGGTGCTCTTATGTGGATATCAGTTTTTGATGGTCTCTTAAAATGATTTCCCATCTCATGTCTCTACTTTAAAACTATTCTCATGTCAATCTAAGCCAAATAAAAAGGGTTTGCTGATCCAATTAGAACACCACAATAATCCAGTAAAAGTTACAACAGAGGTTCAAAGATATAACGAGTCATCCTAAAAAATGGGATTTGTAACTTAAGGTTATGTGCTGATCTATTCAAATCTTCAACATCCCCCCCTCCCCTCCGGGCATACCTCAGACATTTGGCTACATGTATTTTCCTTACCCAAGGAGTACAGAGGCAGATCCAGGGGAGGGGTTGAGGGGGTTACAACCCCCCCCCCCCCCTTTGACCAGCATTTTTTTTTTGTTATTTTGTTTGATTCTTCCTAAAAATAATAGAATAGAATTGTTTTTTACAAAGTTGGCGTTAAAGGTTACTACAATCGTGTACAACCCCCCTTTCAGAAATTCCTGGATCCGCCCCTGGAGTAGGGAATTTGATGCAAAGGTCCTGTGTGTATCACTCGGTCAGTTGTACGATAATTCTATCAGTTGTGTATTACCCCGTCAGTTGTGCGTTACTTGGTCACTTGTGTAACCTTTCTGTCAGTTACATGTTGCTAGCTGCAGTTGGAAGTTGTGCATCACTTGGTCAGTTGTGCATTTTTCTGCCAGTTCTGTGTCATTCAGTGGGTTGCATGATAACGCTGTCAGTTATGTATTACTCGGTCAGTTGTGTACTTCCCCATCAGTTGTGCTTTACTCGGTCAGTTGGGTACTTCTCTGTCAGTTGTGCATTACTCGATCAGTTGTGTATTACCCAGTCAGTTGTCTCAGACTCGGTCAGTTGTGTTACACTCAGTCAGTTGGATGATAATTCCGTCAGTTGTTTATTACTCCGTCAGTTGTGTACTATTCCATCACTTGTGTATTACTCCCTCAGGTGAGTTCAATCCTCTCTTTCCCATTTCTATTTTTGAAACATTTTCAAACTTCACCCAGCTGCAGGTTACTCAATTGATTGACGTTGTTAAGCAGAAAAGTTTTTCAAACCTGGGAATATTATCCCCAGAACTGTTAAAATGCTTTATTTTTCCATTGTTTACAGTCTCACAATCTCCTCAGTTCTAGTGTTTAATGTGACTCACTGAAGCTAAAGTGTAGAAAACAATATTGAAAGTGACAAAGCCCTGGAGATCTACAACTGTACAAGCAAAACTGTAGCGCAAAGAATGGGCACAAATAAATTCAACAAAGTTAAAATGATTATCACTGCCTCCAAAGCAGCACCTGGAATATGCCAGATCAAAAATTGAGTCATTTCCATAAATGAGTCATTTCCACTGAACTCAAAGAGATGTAAGCCATGTAGAATAAATATTTTGTAGCACTAGTTTTATTTAAGGCCTAAGCTCACTCCAGAAGATTTATATTTTAAGCTTAATCTGAGCCTGATATATTTTAAAAGTCTAAAGATGAAGCATATAATTTTAAGAAGGACGGATTTATAACAATATTTAAGAAGGACGGATTTGTAACAATGTAACGATAAGACAATTTATTGCCTAAAGCCTCATGAATCAAAAATGTAATATGTTCATTTGAGCAACATTGAATCAACTAGCGGTTACGGACTTCGGCAGTCGAGTACGCTCAAACCCATTATTCTTAACTTTAAAATAACAAAAAAGAGACAATGAACAGCAAAAACAAGACCTCTAACACTTTGCCGTATTCCTAAGTCTCTTACATCCAAAACGTGTCTGTTTTTCCTATTTTTTCTTGAACTGAACTTCAGCTTTTTCCGCCATTTTGTTTATCTTCACCTTAGCATCTCGTACCCAGTTCCTCTCACCCTTTTCGCCGTAGCCGCCATTTTGAATACATATGTCTCCATCCTCGTTGGAGACACGTGATCTGCTGTGTGCCAGGCCAGGGTGCATTCCAGGGCGGGAAAAGGTTGGGCGATGAAACGAGCGTGTCCGAGCAAAAAGGTGTGATGCAGTGGACTGGGATCGAATTGGATGTTAGACCAAAATTCAAAATTCAAAGATCCAAATTCAAAATCCTAATAATCTATTAATAGTTTCCGAAAAACGTTAACTTTGGGTTATCTTTTCTTTGTCTTTTCCGCCTTAATCAATGCTAAAAAACGAGCAGAGCAAAGTAAAAAGATGGAAAATGGCGTTTGGATGACGCGTGGCATGACGCGTAGTTATAATTCGTGCAGCTCGTGCAAGGTTAATCAGGACACGTCCCTACTTAATTAATTAAATCAAATCAACATTAACACTGCGCTTCTTCTTCTTTTTCCCCAAACCTCTCCTATGCTTGTCTGTTTCTTTAGGCACTACAAATAGAATTGCTCCTCAGTTTAGACGGTTTTCTTTGCTTTGTTTTTGTGAGATAAAGGGAGGAGAAATCTGCAAATTTAATTTCACTTTTAATTTGTTTACATACAGTTGGCGACGTTGCGACGAATCATCGCCATGGCGCGTTGCAAGGAGGCAAAGTTTAAAGTTGCAAAACGCCACTATCTCCAAATATCTCCAGCTAATTTTTTATTATGTCATGTAAAATTTATCGGCTTTTAATATATGTAAGATTTAGGGTAGAGTAATTTGGAGCTTTTTTAAAAGAGACGAGGAAAGACAACCATGTCATGTTTTTCGGCAAGAGCAAGCATTCGACACTCTCAAATTGAGCGCATTTTTCGGGAACTTACTGTGAAAAAGATTGACTAATGTCCATGCAGACATAAGCATTGTAAGCTGCGAGCTAGGACGGTGAAAAAACGTTTTAATCATAGTGCACGGAAGCGCGGAAAGAACGCTGGTGCCAGTCCTTCTCCGCATCACACATCGCTTGAAGAGCGGACTGCTTGTTTCATCGCCCAACCTTTTCCCGCCCTGGTGCATTCCGTGTACATCCCACGCCGAAGTCACGCCAAGAGTTTCGAAGTTGTACGCCAAGCGGCCGCCGAGGCGCCAACGCTAGGAAAATGCTAAGCCAAAGGAAAAACAAAATCCCCGTGTTCATGTTAATTAACCCATTTACATTATCGTTAATATGAGGAAAGCTTACTCCCTCCTACGCCGCGCTGGCTCGGTCTTACGCCGCTTTAGGTCAAAGACCACGATCGTACGCCAGTACGCCGAGCGATTTGGAAACCCACGCCGAAGATCTTCCGGGAAACGTACACAAAATGCAGCCTGGGTGCCAGGGTCTTCTCCCGAGCCGCCGCCATATTGAAAAGCGAGAAGACCCTGGGGACGAGGTTGTTTAATCGCGGGGTCACTTGGAGAAGCAAACTGAAGTGAGATGTTTCAAATAGTATTCAAAATGTTACCGTGCTATGAGTACTTTTTTAGTAAATCATTTTTGCACTTATTGCTCGAATGTTGAGCGGAATCCGTCTTAATATCACAAACGCCATTTGATGTTTCACAGATTCTGCTGTTAATGCCATGTTGGATCTCGCACCTTTAAGTACTTCAGTTTTTTTTTTTTTTTTTTTTTTTTAATGCACACACTTACATATACAATTTACATTACATTGGCTAATACAAAAAACGTGATACAGCTAAGAAGAAAAAACGATACTGAATAAAGGAATAAAAGAAAAGAAAAGAACAAGTAAAACAAAAAAAAATAATAATAAAAAAAATAAAGAACAGGAAGAAAAAAAAATTACAAGATATCAATCGAAAGGCACCTACGAGTTACTTACAATCTCCATTCAGTAGTAGTCTTCCCTCCTTTTTAAAGTATTAATTTTTCGAAAGGGAGAAACAGAATTAGTGAAGAGCACATTTCTCTATTTGCCATTGCATCAACATTTTATTTTGGAATTCTTTCTGGATCGGTTTTTTCTCAAGACACTTACAACTGTAGACATATTGTTTCAAAAGAATAACAAATAAGTGTAGTCTGCGTCTTGGGTATTCTGATAGTTGATGAAAGTCGGGTATTTCATTAAAGGTAATTTGCTCGTTAGAAAGTTCAATTTCGGTCTCGTTTACGCGGTTAAACCACATTAACGCTTCATAATAAAAAGATTTTGTCTCGGAGCAATCCAGAAAAGTATGCTCTATTGAATCTGAGTTAGGGCAAAAGGTACAGGTTGCATCATCGGTTAATCGAAATTTATGCAGTTCTTTTTTGGTTACTATAATTCTATGCAATAATCTAAAGGAGAACTGTCTTAACTTGTTGTCTCTTGTTGATTGATATACAAAAGAAAATTTGTTTTTCCATTCTTTATGAGTATCGGCAAAATTGACTTTCCAGGTTTTGATGCCAGTTGGTTCTTCTGTGGGGTTTTTATTAAGTATCTTATAGTAGTGTTTGCAGCACATGTCTGCCAAATCTACAAGATTGCTTCCAGGAAACAAAGATATCGTAGTAGTATTTAGTAGCTCGTGCGAGGGAGCTTCACATTCCCTGGCTTTCTTCTTCAAGTCGGTTGGAATAGCTGCTATGAGTTGGAAGTAGTGGAGATAATTTGTTTTTATGTTGAACTTATTTTGAAATTGTTGGAATGTTAGAAAGTTTCCATCAGCATTTAGGATATCTTGTATAGAGAGGATGTTCTTCTTGAACCAGGATTTCCAGAAAAGCGTATTTTTATCAATAGTTATTTCCTCGTTATTCCATAGCAGGAATTTGCCATACGAAAATATTTTAGTCTTATCTTTAAACTCTTGGAAATATTGCAAAAGCTCCCGATAGAAAGTAGGTAAACCATTATTTATGGAGGCCGCATTATAGTTGCATTTAAGAAGGAATTTTAATCCCCCATAAGTATTAAAATAATAATTTGGAATTGCTTTCCAAGAGTCGGTAGTGCTGCTTAATAACCGACTTATCCACGCTAGGCGCAAAGATTTTACTACTGCAGAAAAGTTTACAAAATTGAGACCTCCTTCCGAAAGAGGTTGGTACATGACCGTTCTTTTTATCTTGTCTTTCTTGTTTTTCCACAAGAATGAAAAAAGCTCTGTTTGAACATTTTTTATTACTAAAGATGGAACAGTCAGCATGGACGCTGCATAGACTAACTGAGATACTCCTAACGTTTTAGCTAATAGTGATCTTCCGTATAGCGTCAAATCCCTGGAAAGCCACAGATTTAATTTAATTTTCATCTTTCGAATCCTGCTAAGAAAGTTCTCTTCGATGTTTTTATTTTGATTGTACGATAGAAACGTGCCCAGAACTTTAATAGGGTTCTTTGTGCTTTTAAATTCTAATATATTCGAGTTACTGTGTTTCATTGTACCCAGCCACATTGCTTTAGTCTTTTTCTTATTTAACTTTAAGCCTGAGACGGTGCCGAACCATTCAATTGTTTGGAGATGCGATTTAAGAGAGTCCGTGTTGTTAGTTATTATAGTTGTGTCGTCTGCAAATTGTGAAATTTTTACTTCTTGGTTGTTTGGTAAATATATGCCCTCGCAGTTCTTGTTTTGGCGTATCTTAAGGGCTAACAACTCGACCGCAAGAATAAATAAGGAGGGGCTGAGTGGACAGCCTTGGCGAACTCCTCTTGTTATTTCGAAATAGTTTGTCATAAATCCGCCATTTACGACGGAGCTCTGTACGCCGTTGTATAGGACAGTAAACCATTTTTTGAACTTATTTCCAAAATTAAAAACTTCTAAGGTTTTTGATATGAAGCTCCATTCCAAGGTGTCGAATGCCTTTTCGAAGTCTACGAACAAAAGTATTCCCTGGAAGTTTTTGCTCTCTGAAAACTCCATTATGTCACTGAGTAGTCTTATATTTTGGCCTGTATATCTTCCGTTGACAAACCCTGTTTGATCAGAATGAATTAGTTTAGGTAAGTGTTGCTCCATTCTCTTGGCCAATACTTTAGAAAGAATCTTGTAGTCGATATTAAGTAAAGATATAGGCCGCCAATTCTTTAATTCAGACAGATTTTCATCACCTTTCGGAATGAGCGTTATTGTTCCTCTCTTCTGGGAAACTGATAATGATCCTTTGTTAAATGCATCGTTATAAGAATTTAAAAGGTCTTTCCAAAGGAGATCAAAGACTGCTTCATAGAAATCCTTTGTGAATCCATCTTCTCCTGGCGATTTATTGTCCGCAAAGGATGTTAGAGCATCTTTTAGTTCCTTGAACGTCAGATCCTTTTCTAGAGATTCTTGTTCCTCTACATTTAATTGTGGGATGTTAAGACCTTCGATAAATTTGTGAATGTTATTGTTGTGTTCAGATACATCGCTGGTATTATTGCCAGTGATTTTAGAGGTATACATTTTGCTATAAAAGTTCTCAATCTCTTTATTAACCTGCACAAAGTTGGAAATTACCTCATCATTTTCTAACTTCACTTCTCGAATTAGTTTTTTCTCGTAGTTGTTTTTTTCTAGATTGAAAAAGTATTTCGTTGGCTTTTCTCCTTGTTCGAACCATTTCGTCTTGGATCTAAATATAGCCTCTTTCCCTCTAGTGTCGTGTATCCTTTTTAATTTATCCTTAGCGGCTTCGTATTTTTCCAGGGTTTCCTGATCGAAAGCATCGTTGTTGCAGATTTTTCCATCCAGTTCTTGTAGTTCTTCTTGAAGAGCTTTTTCTTCGTTTCTTAACTTAGATCTTTTCTCTTTCGAGTACTTAATCGTTTTCGCGCGTAACTCCATTTTTATCAATTCCCATAGAAGTTGTTTGTCGGAAATTTCGCGGTATTTAACTAAAATTTGCGGGTAATAGAACTCGATGAGTTCTTTATAATTCTCATCCTCCAGTAATGTGTTGTTAAATTTCCATAATCCCGGGCCTCTTGCGAATTCATTTTTAATTTCGATGTTTAGGAATATTGATTTATGGTCGGGTGCTATTGACGTTCGAATTTCTGCGTTCTTGACGCAGCAAGAGAGA
The DNA here is from genome assembly GCA_964030785.1 of Siderastrea siderea. NCBI lineage: Eukaryota > Metazoa > Cnidaria > Anthozoa > Scleractinia > Rhizangiidae > Siderastrea > Siderastrea siderea. The sequence continues at coordinate 17,729,166 of OZ034972.1, read as the reverse complement.
GGACGAGAAATAAGGAAAAAGTCGATCCTTGATTTTAAGTTTAAAGGTTTTGACTCATAAGTAAAATATTTTTTGGTGGGATTGATTTGTCGATAAATGTCTATAAGATTGACTTCTTCCATGAGATTTATGAGAGAATTTCTATAGTTTGTAGCTTTCCAAGGCTGGCCACCTCGCTTATCGATTGGATTGAGAGTTGTATTCCAATCTCCTGAAATGACAACTTTTGAGGTGTCTGTATTCGAAATGAGTTGTTCGCTTAAGAGACGGATGAAACAGTCCTGGTCACGGTAATCCGTCGGGGCATATATGTTTGTTACGAAAAAGCATTCTTCATCTATTATGACTTTAACAATTAAAAACCTTCCTTCTGAGTCCGCTTCGACGCGCCGCAAGTGAAATGTGGAATGTGGATTCAAAAGAATGCAAACGCCTCTGGAGTGCGAAGAGCCATGCGAAAAAAAAATTTTGCCCCCCCATTCTGCAGGCCACACTTTTTCGTCCTCGATTGATGAATATGTCTCTTGAAGACAAAAGATCGTAGCTTTTTGAGCCTTCAAATAAGAGAAAATTGCTCTTCTTTTGTTAACATTGCGTAAACCTCGCACATTTAGAGAAAGCAGTTTTAATTTACGCGACATAGAATAATTAGACGAGTTTTGTCAATGTAAACTTTTGCTAAAGAACAGATAGTAAATAAGACTAGTTTTATTACATGCAGTGATAAGAGTAACAGCCTATGCTGTATTCTTAGCCATTTCAATAAAGTGAAATAGTTAATGGACATGTATGGAGATCGGTGAAAAACCAAGTAAAATCGAAGGGAAGTTTGCCGGATAAAGACAACAATAGCGGAATTGATAATAATAACATCTACACATGCATACCTACACACAACAAACAGACCACAAAAGTTTTGAGAGTGTTCCATCCTCATGCTCCTGTTCAGTTTCCGTCCCCATTTTTACGTACATTTTTTACGTACAGTTTATCATTCCTAGGAATTCTGTAATACCTTTAAAGATTTTCCAGATCCTCCAGGTGGTTTATTTTAATCGGCCTACCTTCTGGTGAAGTCTTCACATAAATTTTGCCATCTAGGGTCCAGACACTTAGCAAAAGGCCATCTCTTCTCATTTCGTTCGCACGATTTACTATCTTCTTCCTGTAAGACGTGAGGTTTTCGAACAAGAAGATACGGTCTCCCGCAACACGAGTTGCGGCAGTAGCACTAGGAAATAGATTAGATACTTGGATGTTTTTTAGTTTGGCTCTTGATTTGTAGATGTTGCTCTTGATTTTGTGGTTGGCAAATTTAACAATTATTGGTTTGTTTCCTTTTCGTTTCAACTTGTGGGAAATTTCGACATCCTGAGGAGTAATAGGAACTTCGAGCGCTTCTGCTAATTTCAATACTACCTCCTCTGTCGTGCTGTAGGCGCTCTCTGGCACACCATGTATCTCGAGAGAATTTTTCCTCGTGTATTGCTCCAATCTGTCTTGTAGCTCGTACAGTTCATATATTTCGTCTTGTTGTTCGTTGACACGTTTCTTCGCTGCTGCTAGTTCGTATTCGGCATCAACACATTGTTTGGTAATCTTTGTTAGCGAGGTTTTGAGTTGAACGATTTCGAGCTTCTGTTCCCGAACAGTTGTTGTGAGCTCGGCCAAGTCATTCTTTATGCTTTTGTTTTCTAAAAAAATATTTGAAATGTTGATTTGGATGTCGACCAACATTTCCTTGAGCTCCTCAAGGCTTGTTTCGGTGGTCGTAATTGCTGGTTCTTCAGTTGTTAGCTGCTGATCCTGCATGTCTTCCGTGGCCGCCATATTGGCGCGTTTAGAAATGTTGGTATCTTCTTCAGTTGAACCACGAGCCCCTCTCTTATGTTTTTTACCCCCAGGCATTAGCTGTCTAAGAGTCGACCTAGGCAGTTTTCTTTCATAACCAAGGATTATTAATTATCGGCGATTTATATGAAATTGAGGACGTGAAAGCTTTCCTTCAGCAAACGCACATCCACACGTCAAGCTCGCGCATACTCACTCTTAAGTACTTCAGTTGTATTCGGGAACCATTGTTTTTGGGCCGTTCAGAAAGCTTTGAAGGTAGCTAGCTTCAAACTTTAGGCTCCTGAAATTCACACACTCTTCCTCTTCATGCCCAGTGGCACATAAGGCCTCGAAATTCCAAAGTGCTCAGCTATAAAAGTAAAAAATTCCCGGTTTAATCCTCGAACGATGGATACAGGAGGGCCTAGATGGGGGGGGGGGGGGGGGGAGGGGGAGGGGTCGGCATAACAGCTAGCACTAAAATTTTAGGCCATTTAAAGGAGAAGGTCACCCCAGAAAGTGTTTATTTTTTGTACTCACCAATAAAAAGACCACACTGAGTTCAGTTACTGACTGCTGTTTGAGCTTCCATAGTGCATCCGATCCCAATGAAATTCCTCTCCAAAAAAGCAAAAAATTCATCATCGGGCGCCGCCATTTTGGACAGTGCTTAGGAACCTGGCAAGGAAGGCAAGGAGCCTGGCTTAGCTTCTTGAGTGCTCTCCAAACTTCCCAAGTGCATCCATAACTCGATGTACGCACAGCCAAAAGCATGAACCAATTGTTTTATAACATAGCCAGTGGAAATGCCAGCGAAAAGTGAACGATTATAAGCTTTAACGCTGAAATATTATTTTTTCGGCAGGATGCCGCAGTTCCATAAAAATCAAGAAAGAACGAGAAAAAAAAAAGAAAAAAAAGGAACAATAATCGATCACATGACTGAACGAAAAAGGTGCAAAAACCTTGCGAAGTGTTGCAGCGTTTAATCTCTGCAAAGCTGAATGGATCAATTTTTTGAAAAGAATAATTTTTTGAAAAGGTCTTCCAATTATTGTCTATGAAATGTGGTATAGGTTTGATGTTCCCTGAAAAACTGTTGTATTCATCGTCGAAAGCGGATTGAAGCTGTATAATTTCAACATTGTAGTTATGAGAGTTGAAACGAGCACAAAACGGCGTGGTTTCGGTTCAGAGGCCGCGGACGGAATGTGGTAAAACAACAATGAATCAAACAACTGGGAAAGCGATCATTCAACTTATTTTGCATTACATTCTATTTTATTTTAGCATTTGGAGCTGCTTGAACGCAAGAGCTACATTGTCTGCAGGTAAAACTATTTTATTTCGTGTACTATAATTATAGCCGAGAAGAATATCGTGATTTCTGGTTGTCAGTGCTATTCACAACACTCAAAATCAAAGCGCGAAGTGTTAACCTCAAAATAGCATGTGTTATACACATGGATATGCATGTGCACGAATTGCTAAATCCCAAAGGGTTATAATAAATGCTGTGAAACACTCCCTCTTCGCTCATTCTCTGATCAGCGCCAACGAGGAAGGTGGAACTCTTTCTTTACTGTCTCACGAATTTCCAGCAAAGAGATTTTCTCAGAATGCCTCAACCTGGCCGCGGGCGAAGTTCAAATACCACAGGACGGAGCAAGACCTGTCCTTCGCCAGGCTGGTGCAGCAGTTAGCGCGCTTGATCCTCGACCGGCCGCGGGGCAAGTTGGACAAATGGCGGCGGCAGGACAAGTTGGACCTTTGCCGGTGGTGGGACAAGTTGGACAAGTCGCGGCGGCTGGGCAAGCTGGACCGTTGCCGGCAGCAGGACAAGCTGGACAGGTAGCGGCGGCGGGGCAGGCAGGACAACTGACGGCTGAGGAAACACTTGAGGTGAATTGGGATTTTGTATATTTTCTTTTTCGTTTTTTTTTTTGCCTGGTGCTGTGTTGTAGCCGAAGCAATACTTTTAGTTATTTTGGGACGACCGCTTTCCCTTTTCATATTTCTCGCGTGGTTGGGTTAGGTGACTCCTTCATTATTATGTCAGCTAAGCTGGGTTCGTTGTTTTTCGAAGTATGCCCTTTGGGGAATGGTTCCTTTGATGTTTTCCATGTGGTTGGGCGCGGTAGTTTATGCATCGTTTGTTTGGCATCTTGTGTGCCTATTTATGAAATTGTAGGTGTTTTTTCGTTTACCAACCTAGCTCTAAATTGTTTTGAAATGGTTCTTTTAGCGTGTTGATTACCCACTTGATTAGCTTTTGATTATTATGTTCGGGGGAATGTTAAATATGCCCGAAAGGATGTGTTATGTTTTCTGATTCATTTCCTCGACTGTGAATGTTTTGGCCATTAGGGCGTGTTATTGGCCTGTTGTTGTCGGTTAGTGATTGTTTCAGTGCCATGACCGATTGTTGGTTGTGGCCAGAATGTTATGGCCAGAAAGGCATGTGATGCTGAGAGCAGTGGAATGTTCTGGTCAGTGAGGCATGTTCCATGTCTTTCTTGTCGCGAAGTGATTCTTTCAGAATGTTTTGATCGATGATCGTGATTTTGAGAATTTTTTCTGACCAGTGAGGCTTGTGTTTGCCTGCGTGTAATTGTTTGATTTATGCTCATGGCATTGAGAATGTTCTGGTCAGTGAGGCATGTTTATTTTGCCTTTTGTTGTCACGACATGATTCTTTCAAAGAATGTTTTGATTGATGATCGTGATTTTGAGAATTTTCTGACCATTGAGGCTTGTGTTTGCCTGCTTGTAATTGTTTGATTTATGCTCATGGCATTGAGAATGTTCTGGTCAGTGAGGCATGTTTTATTTTGCCTTTTGTTGTCACGACATGATTCTTTCGAAGCATGTTTTGATTGATGATCGTGATTTTTTGAGACTTTTCTGACCAGTGAGGTTTGTGTTTGCCTGTCATTGTTTGATTTGTGCTCATGACGTCGAGGATGTGCTTTGGTCAGTGCGGCATGTTTTATGCCTTTTGTTGTCTTGAAGTGATTCTTTCAGACAATTTTTTCTGACTGATGATCGTGATTGTGAGAATGTTCTGACCAGTGAAGCCTGCTTTTTCTGCTGTTTTTTGTCTGAGCAATGTTTATGTCTATGAGAATGTTTTTGGTCAGTGAGGCTTGTTTTTTGCCTTTTCTTGTCATGAAGCGATTCTTTTAAAGATTGATTGATGATCGCGTTATAAAATTGTTCTGGCTAGTGGAGCTGTTGATTTGTCTGAATAATGATTTTGCTTTTGTTTATTTTTCTGGTCATTGAGGCTTGTGATTGCTTTTGTCGTTATTGTTTAGAGTGTCTCTTTCAGCCAGCCGTCTGTTTGACGGTCATGATCGCGAAACTTCGGGCTAGTGGAGCGTGTGATTTACTTGTTTTGGCTTTGCAGTGTCCACTTTTAGCGAGTCACTGCGCTAATCAATTGTTATGACTAGTGTTAAGACTGGTTAGATAAGTTCATTTGTTGGCTATCGCTGGGAAAAGGTTCAAATTAGCGAAGCTTGTGCCTTTCCTACTTAGGGTGTGGCTTTGTGGGTGTCATGGTGGGTGAAGTGTATCATTTGCCTTTGTGCGTCTTGTTGCGGCCTTTTAAACGAGTTTTTCGTTATTGAGGCTCATTTTATGTGAAATGTTATGGCAAGCGAGGCGTGGAATTCCCTGTTATATTATGTCTGTTTATATAGATATTACGGTTTTATAGCGTGTGACATTTTGTGATTGGATGCGTGTCTTATTTACATTATAGTAATGATTTTTGTGTGACGTTGTGACCGGAATCTATGCGTGAGGAGGCTTGGCTTGATAGTTGGCTTGCTTGTTTGTTTTTTGTAGGTGTTACAACTGGGGTATGATGAGCTGAAGAGGTCCTTAGACGCTTTTACAGCGTCATCGGTTGACAATCTTCTGGATAAAATTCGCCACATGGCTTCACGTCCCGTTCCAGAATTTAATAAGTTTGAAAGTTTGGATCTTCTAGAAGCGTTAAAGAACGCGGCCCAGGACACCAAGCACGAAAAGGCGGGTTTTTACAAATTTGCCTTTGAGACCTTGCGTTTAAAGATCAACGAGCCCAATGAGCAGTTCCGCAATTTTCTCCCCCTCTGCTTGGGGACAAAGATCAGGAGAAGGTTTTAGACGTAGTAGCTAAAGTGGAAAAGAACAACCGGCGCAGACAGACCAGACAGAATCCTGGAGGAGAAAGAAAGGCGGGGGCAGCCCCTTACAGTGGAGTCCGTTGCTTTTATTGCAACAGATTTGGCCATGTGCAGGCGTATTGCTTTAGATGAAAGAGGGAAATGGCAGGCTCTTCTGGTTTTTCTTATAAGGGTCAATCCTCGCAGAGTAGTCAAAATAAATAGAGCAATACTTGTGTTGATTTGTTCTAAGCAAAATGGTGACTGAGTTTTTCCAAAGGGGTTTGATAACAAGGATAGCTACTTGTGTAACGTTAAGTAATAAAGGCATTTTTCGTGGTATGTGGCTCTTTCGATGTCCTGATATTTTCTCCCTTTGAAGATAAATCTTTTAAAATCCCTCCCTGGGCTTAGGGGTTTGCTTGGAGTGACAGTTGTGAAAAAGAGTATCTAAACGAACTGCCCCGGTTATGCTGGGTCATGGCTGTCACCCCTTGCTGGCCTCGTGGTTTTCCCCATCAGTGTTTTTGCTCATTTATACACCCGTGATTATAACGGTTTCCTCCCTTTATCTCTCCGTAGACATCTCATTGCCATTTGAGCTGGGAATGGGAGTACGACTTGAACTTTGAAGAAAAGTTTCTTGCCAGTACTCGGTACTCGCCAAAGCCACTAAGTTGGGCGACTGGTTGGGGAACTCCGTGGGGGTCAGCACCGGGGTGACAGCCACAGAATTCTCTAGGGAAGATATTGATCTAGTGATCCGAGGTAGAGATAGATAGACCGTTTATTAATAAAATACACTTTGCAGTCAAATGACTGAATTACGTGAATAACGGCATTTTTCGTGGTATGTGGCTCTTTCGATGTCCTGATATTTTCTCCCTTTGAAGATAAATCTTTTAAAATCCCTCCCTGGGCTTAGGGGTTTGCTTGGAGTGACAGTTGTGAAAAAGAGTATCTAAACGAACTGCCCCGGTTATGCTGGGTCATGGCTGTCACCCCTTGCTGGCCTCGTGGTTTTCCCCATCAGTGTTTTTGCTCATTTATACACCCGTGATTATAACGGTTTCCTCCCTTTATCTCTCCGTAGACATCTCATTGCCATTTGAGCTGGGAATGGGAGTACGACTTGAACTTTGAAGAAAAGTTTCTTGCCAGTACTCGGTACTCGCCAAAGCCACTAAGTTGGGCGACTGGTTGGGGAACTCCGTGGGGGTCAGCACCGGGGTGACAGCCACAGAATTCTCTAGGGAAGATATTGATCTAGTGATCCGAGGTAGAGATAGATAGACCGTTTATTAATAAAATACACTTTGCAGTCAAATGACTGAATTACGTGAATAAATTATTTACAATAAAAATATATGACGACAATTTAAAATATATTACATGCAGTGGCTAATTATGAAACTGTCTCTGAACCTGTTTGTCTTGCAGACAGGCGCAGCAAAGGCGCGTGTCGATCTCAGATTATAATTCTGCTGAGATCGTGATGGCAGAAGGTGTCTGAGTTTATGGTTGCCCTGCGCGTCAATGTCTTTGAAGAGTTCCTTACATAATGTGCTCCTTCTATCATATAGGGTTGGAAGCCCAGCTTTAACTAAACCTTCACTGTAACTACAATCTGGAAATATCATGCGTAATGCACGGCGCTGAATGCGTTCAATTTCTTCAGAGAGATATAATGGTAGATTGCAATGAAAGACCTGGCATGCATATTCAAGGATTGATCTGATAACGCTACAATAGAATCTTACAAGGTCATTGTTAGCAATACCCGCGCGCTTAAGTTGTCTTAAGAGATAAAGTCTCTTGGCAACCTTAGTCGTGATTGAGTCAATATGCGCAGACCATTTGAGATCGCTGCTTATGACAACGCCAAGAACTTTAGCCGAAGATACCATTTCGAACTCGACCCCTTCTATTGACACCTGAGAGAAGCAAGGGGGTGTATGCTTGAAGCATGTGCGGATCTCCTTGCACTTGGTTGGATTTAGCTGTAGATGGTTTTCCTGAGACCAGTCGTGGATGTAATCAGCCGCTTGTTGTAGTGAGCTGAACTTGCAGGCGGGAACAACTTCAGAGACCGTTGTATCATCGGCGAATTTCCACAAGTGGAACCCTTCTGGGAGACGGAGATCGTTTATCATCGCTAGAAATAGCCATGGACCCAAACGGGTCCCCTGAGGCACTCCAGCAGGGACATCCAACCAATCAGATAAAACTCCATTCAGTTTCACCCTCTGCTGTCTGCTCCTTAGAAAATCGATCACCCAATTCACAACTGTAGGTTTCACGCCAAGACTTAAAAGTTTAGCGACTAATATATGATGGTCAACGAGGTCAAAAGCTTTTCTAAAGTCTAGTAGGGCAGTCCTTACAGTTGAGCCGGTGCCGTCCGTAGCGCGTAGCCAATGATGGAACATGGAGATTAGAGCGAATGTGGTGCATGAACCTGGAATGAATCCAAATTGTGCGGGATCAATGGCCGATAATAGTACTGGTTTCAGTTCTTGGAGATCCGGCCATGTTAAGATTCAGAGACCCTGCTTGTTTTTGCGCTGGTGAGGTCCATGAACATTATACCCAGTGGCAAGAAATTGTTGGTGATCGTCCATCTACTGAACAACAACAAACATTGAAATGGATAAGGGAAAAAGTCTCAATTTTTGAATACTTTCAACCTTTTACTGGAAGTTTTAAAGGGAAACATTACAGGTTCTGATCGTCCACCCTCGGAACATTTTAAAAACACTGTCATGTAAGCCTTTAGCGGATTTTGTTAGAAGCACTTTACTCGATCGTTTACAGACAGGAGCCATTTCCCTTATGGGTAGAGTAGGAGAAGTTGACCCACCCCATTTGATCCTTCCATTAACTGTGGAGCCTACAAAACCTAGACTTTGCCATGATGCCCGTTTTCTGAATTTATGGATGAAAGACGTGCCTTTCAGGTTGGATTTCCTTATAAACCTTCCTCGATATGTGGGTCGTCACACTTACCAGACGATACTAGATGATAAGTCTGGGTATGATCATCTCCTTTTGACTGAGGAAAGCAGAACATTCTTTGGAATCCAGTGGGGTGGGTGGTATTTTGTCCATAACATCTTGCCTTTTGGTTGGAAGATATCTCCTTTTGTCTACCACTCCACTGGTCTTATGGTTTCTAATTTCTTCCGTTCTGTGGGGATCCCTTGCTCACTGTATATTGATGATCGCCACAATGGGCAACTACAGATATCTCCTAGACGTGGTGCTTATGCGGCTTTTGTAAATCCGGACGAACATAATTTGGCAGCTGCAAAATCGGCTGTCTTTTTGGTAGCCTTCTTCTTGATCAAACTTGGATACTTTCTGGGTTTGCCAAAATCAATTTTGATGCCACGTGAAGTTGTTCCATATTTGGGTTTCCTGTCAGATTCTCCTCGGGAGGTTTTCCATCTTATCCCCGAGGAAAGGGAGAAATTTCTTAGCCTTGTTCAGCACATCCTAGGATGCTCAGTTATCTCGGTGAAGTGTCTCCAACGCTTGGTTGGCAAATGTGTGTCATTCTCCTTGGCAGTGCCGGGAGCGCTTTTGTTTACTAGGGAGATGAATAATGCCATATCCAAGGCCCTTCGCACATCCAAGCCTATAAGGGTGCAAAAGGCACTGACAGATGAAATTTCACATTGGCTGTTTTTGCGCACTTGGGATGACCCACTCCCATGGAGGGATGAACGCCATCTTCGAATATCTTTGGCATCGGATGCCTCAGCCTCGGGTTGGGGAGGATCGGTAACTCTTAGTGACCGTGTCGTCGAAGTCTCTGACTACTGGACTGAGGCGGAGCAGGGGCTTGATATTTCCACAAAGGAGGCGTTGGCCATTGATAAGGTTCTTCTTTCTTTTCCTGATTCTCTGAGGAATCCTTGGGTAGATGGGTTGGTTGACAACCAGGCGGTGGTCCATTCGTGGCAACGACAAGGTGGGAAAAGTGTGTCTTTGAATGAAGCAATTAAGAAGTTGTTTTTCACGACTGCAAAGTTAGATATGTCCCTCTATCTGTCGTTTATCCCGACGAATGAAAATGAGGCCGACGCACCCTCTCGCCGATTGACAACTCTTGACTGTAAACTTCACCCGGATATATAGGCAAAAGTTCAGAAGGAGTTTGGTGGCCAGAAGGGGCACACGTGCGATCTAATGGCACTTGACTCGAACGTAATGACGGATCGGGATGGCTCTCCTTTGCCACATTTTACTCCCCATCCATCACCTCAGTCTTGTGGTGTCAATGTTTTTGCGCAAGATTTAACGAGTGGGGCTCCTTTTTTGGACCATCCTTACGCTTTCCCAGCTCTCTCCCTGGTGGGTCCTATTTTACGTTTCCTGAAAGCTCATCGGCGGCCCTGCACACTTGTGGTCTTAGACGTGTACCCCAGGAAGTATTGGTGGCCTTTGGTTAAGAACTGTGCCAGAAAATCTTGTAAACTCGCGGATAAAGGGGACGCTGGAGTCCTTCTATCTCCCTCCAAACAAGGATGGATTCCTCATGTGGGGATCCCTGGGGATCTCTGGGCATTTGACGTGTGTTGGCCATCGGTTCTGTGTGGATGAAATTAAGCAAAGACTTTGGACAATAGCTTTTTGTCACGTTGTATTTTTCCGGAACATTTCTCTAAGATTTACACAATTAAGTCTTTTCACTGCATAGTATTATAGTTGCTTTTGTTATCGTAATAAATCCTGAAATGAAATTTGAGTGTTTATCTTTTGTAACCGTGTTTCCTTTCGTCTTACCAGGACTTACCCCTGGTTGCAAAGCTGTTTGCCCCTTCTGTAAGATGCCCCAAGTGTAATCATGCCAATGATTTTGACTTCCGTTTCTGCCAACGATGCGGATACAACAGAAAGATTATACATTGTCGCAGTAACACGCCTCTGGAAGTTGACGTGAATGCCATTGATAGACGGCTTCAACAATTAGCCTTGTTTGACCAGGCAACTGGCTGTTCTAAACAAAAAGATTCGCTCCAGAATAAATTAGAGAATTTCATATCCTCCCTTCCTGGATGTCCAACGTTGGCGACTGTTACACCTCGCGATATTTGCCGATTTTTGGTACACAAGGATAAGAATGGGAAAACCCAAGTGCACCGGAACGGTCGTCCTCACTTAGGGAAGAGAGGCACACATGATTGTGAGGCACACATGATTGTGCACACATGCCCAGTTAGCTGATCATATAGACAAGAGCCTGCAGTCTTTGAACATATCTCCAACGCAACGTTTTATTCTGGCACGTGATCAGGCATACTTTAAGGCAGTCTTTTTCAGTGGTGACAGACCTGGAGATATGGGCCAGGTGAAAGTGCCAGAAATTTTGAGGTTCCCAAATGATGATGGATTTCTCTTTAATCATGTTTGGAGTAAAACCTTGAGAGATGGCGATAGCAATGTTTTTGGGATTAAACGCAACCCGCAAACAAGGATTTGCCCTGTTCAGGGAATAGAATATTATATGACAGTAGCCCAATATTTAAGGATCGATTTGACAAGGGGATATCTCTTTCGCCCAACTACTCCTAAAGGGGGCATACTTGATGCGCCCTTTAGCTTATCCGCGGCTGAGGCTCGTTTGAAAAGATACCTGCAGGAGATGGGATCGGACAATGGAGAAACTCTTCATGGTTTCAGGGCCGGGTGCGCTATAACCCTTGCTTTGTCAGGAGCTGAGCTGTCAGAGATAATGGATCATGTTGGTTGGACACGACGACATACGGCCCTACATTATTTACAACTGGCCAAGGTCCTCAATCCGGCGGGTGCTTCGACTAGATTGTCTGCAGTAGACATTCCAGCTCTCACCTCGGAATGGAGTGATATTAATGATTTAAAGCGTTTTGTTTGTGCTTTTCCGTCAGACACTTCTGAGAAAAGGGCGCTTGTGGACTAATTGTTTTGAATTGGTTAGTTCATGTCTTTGGGTTAATTCGAGTGAGGGTTGGATATTGAGGTTTGGATATTAAGGATTGGAGGTTTAAGAGCCATGTTAGGGCTCTGTTGTTGGGTGTAATATAGTTGTGGGGGTATCGTGAAACAAAGCGGGGTAGCGCGTAGATCAATTTTCCCCATATCTTAATAACAATGAGCGCGAGTGGTGAGTGTTGTGAGATAGGATACTATTCACAACACTCAAAATCAAAGCGCGAAGTGTTAACCTCAAAATAGCACGTGTTATACACATGGATATGCATGTGCACGAATTGCTAAATCCCAGAGGGTTATAATAAATGCTGTGAAACACTCCCTCTTCGCTCATTCTCTGATCAGTGCCAACGAGGAAGGTGGAACGGCCCTCCCTCCCGCCCTGCTTTGCTGGAAATTCGTGTTGGAACAGTTTATGTGTTCCTCCTACTCAAGGGCGCTCGATCAATTTCCCCCATATCTTAATAACAATGAGCGCGAGTGGTGAGTGTTGTGAGATAGGATACTTTTTTAATTTTGATTTTGGTAGTGAATCACCGAAAACGTGTGACACTTGTTATTAAACGGTTCTCGTCGATTGTACTGTGTTTTATTTTGTGTCATGTCTTGATATTTTGGAGTCAAAAGTTTTTCGAATAAAGCCTACCTTTAGTGAACATTTGTTGAGAGTGTGACGGTGAAAGAAATCGTATTAAAACACAACTCAAAAGACTGAATTAAGCTCGTCCTAAGAAACAGAGACTCTGCAGCAATTTCGCTGTTGTAATTTCTCCCAAGTGTAACTCTGCCGTAAAGTGATTTTTCTTGCTCATTTACTTGCCGAGTTGCTTGCGAAGAAGACACTTCAGGCCGCGACAGACAGAAAAAAAAAACAAAGCTTAGTTTGCTCACGCCACCAGCGTGCAGTCAACAGGATTATGGAGCACGCTTACGTAAAGTGAATTTGATCGCGTGAATTTGCTAGCTATGTTATAATTAAAATAAATGAATGAATAAAAACTTACACAAAGATCAAGAAAATGGCCTTTTTTCGCATAGAATATAGAAATACTGCAAGACTGGTCAGACAACGTGCAAAAGGCGTAAATACAATATTTCGGCTTGCCAACACCAGTCTTCTTTAGGTTTATTGAACGAAACGCGATTTACATGGTCTTTGTATCTGAGCAAATTTGAAAAAATAGGGTCCTGAAGGGGGGTTCCAAATCCCATTTCCCAGCCCAAATTTTTCCCAAATCCCAGTTCCCAGTCCAATTTTTACCACAAATCCCATTCCCAGTGCCACAAATCCAACTGCATCTTAACAATTGAGGGAACAAGTGCCATTTGATGGCGAAATCTTTTCTCCGAGAAAAGACTGAGCCCGCGATTTTCGGCATTTGGCCAGTGGGCTACTCAGGGCCTCGATCACCTCAAGTGAAATGAAATACCAAAAAGGGCTCCATTTCTAAAACTGTTTAAGGTAACTCGATCGAAATAAATGACGCACTCTATGCCTCTCTAAAAACTCTAATAACATCGTCATTTCTTACTCAATTGCCTTGAAATCTCTCGCATTTTACACACAATTTATCGAGGAATAATACGTATGTCAACACGTACATGTACTGTTCGTTAATTTTGCGTGATTTTACTTTTATTGAACACTACTTTTTTGATAAAATTGCTATTCTAACAAAACTGAGCGCTACGATTTGGTTTACACTTCTAGAATCAGCTTATAATAACATCTTACCTTGACTCTTCAAGTTTCCGCAAAATCGTAGGAACAGAAATCCCGGTACAATTTGAACGTCAAAATAACAACCCCAGACGGATTTCAAAGTTTGGACCGCTCCAGCGCTTTCCAAATTTGACTGAAAAGCGTATTAACTCCAGAAAAAGTAAGTTCAATGTATCGTTGTAGTTAGTTCCAAACTGCATTTAGCTATCCGCAACGATGAAAAAGTTTGGGCGGCTATTATAAACTCACTTTCTGCACCAAAATATAACGAAGTCGCCAAATTCACGTCTTCCCGAATTATATGAAAACTAACCGGATGAATTGAATAAAACCACCGGAACATGAAACTGAATCTTTTACACATACTTTGTGCTATTTTACTTTGCTGGGGCGGTCTTGGTTTGGACAATATATTTTTGGAAAGTGATGCACTATCGAAACTCTGTTCTGTATACGGCTTTGTTGTTATCTGAATTCCACATTAGCGCTATGCAAATTTTCTCTCATTTGATGGGAATTTGAGGAATTTACACATTTGCTAGGGGAGTGTATTAACGGTGTGTGGTCGCTACACGCTTTGGTTGTCTTACATATTTGTTCTATAACTTCATGATCATGCTAATTGAAAGTAAAGGAACAATTATTAGCCTATGAAATCCTATGTTGATATCAGGAGACACTTTTTGGTATATCTCAAAAAGGACGATTTTAACTTTCACTGGCATGACATTATAGACACCTAAAACCACTAAAGCGTGCTGCGACCAAACATCGTCAATACACCCCCCTAGCCAGTGTGTAAATTCCTCAAATTCTCATCAAATGAAAGGAAATTTGCATAGCGCTAATGTGGAATTCAGATTCACAACAAAGCCGCATACAGAACAGAGTTTCGATAGTGCATCACTTTCTAAAAATATATTGTCCAAACCAAGACCGCCCAGCAAAGTAAAATAGCACAAAGTATGTGTAAAAGATTCAGTTTCATGTTCCAGTAGTTTTATTCAATTCGTCCGGTTAGTTTTCATATAATTCATAAAAACGTGAATTTGGCGACTTCGTTATATGTTGGTGCAGAAAGTGAGTTTATAATAGCCGCCCAAAGTTTTTCATCGTTGCGGATAGAAAATTCGGTTTGGAACTAACTATAACGATACATTGAACTTACTTTATCTGGAGTTATTACGCTTTTCAGTCAAATTTGGAAAGTGCTGGAGCGGTCCAAACTTTGAAATCCGTCAGGGGTTGTTACTTTGACGTTCAAATTGTACCGGGATTTCTGTTCCTATGATTTTGCGGAAACTTGAAGAGTCAAGGTAAGATGATATTATAAGCTGATTCTAGAAGTTTAAACCAAATCGTATCGCTCAGTTTTGTTAGAATAGCAATTTTATCAAAAAAGTAGTGTTCAATAAAAGCAAAATCGCGCAAAATTAACGAACAGTACATCTACGTGTTGACATACGTTTTATTCCTCGATAAATTGTGTGTAAAATGCGAAGGTTTCAAGGTAATCGAGTAAGAAATGACGATGTTATTAGAGTTTTTAGAGAGGCATAGAGTGCGTCATTTATTTCGATCGAGTCACCTTAACGTGAGGACCAGTTTATTCTGTTGCTTCGAAAAGCGGCTACTCTCAACTTGGAAGAAAAGGCAGACCGTTAAAAAACATTTATCATGACAAACTACGCGCTCGCTTTAAATTTGGGTGACATCTATTTTAAGAATTGTTTGTGACGGGTCGCCGAGCACAGGTAAGGGCCAGCATTATAAGTCGGCTGGACGAGTGGTCTCTGAAATATCTTGAGCATGTAAAAGATGGGGAAACTGACTAGCTCTCAGCAAACACGACAATGACAACGATTTCGCCGTCATGCTATTACTAAATCCGTGCGTAATCCGTTGTTTAGCCCCGACTGATTGATATGCTCATGGTTCAGATTTGTATTCTTACTCTTTTCAATTTTCCACTTTATCACCATTTCAGTCTTGATAATGATGTCAGCGATATCAAAACGCTGTCTCATCTTGCTTTAATTTTTGTATTTATGGCAGTAGTAAAGGGCGCTCACATGGGTCACCTGGCCTCGTTTGGATGTTGGCTTCTGATTGGTGGAGAGGTTGTCATAGCAACCGGGAAACCGCTGATCGGCAGGGAAAGACGATCCCGGGCTCACGGGGACCGGAAGTGACGTGGTTTGGGGTGGGACACCGCTGACCGGCAGGGAAAAAGGATCGCGGGCTCAGGGGACCGGAAGTCACGTGGTTTGGAAGAGAAAACCGCGGACCGGTCGGGAAAACCGCGGGCTCAGAGAACAAAGTCCAAATCAGGCACCGGGGGAGGTCCTTACATAGGTATAAAAAGGCAACCATGGGCTATGTTGTTTTTTATTGTTGTCACCATGAGTTTCTACATCATCCTCATCAGTGATCAAGCGGAAGGCACGGGGCAAAAATTTACCGCCAGACTTCCCCATTTACACTATCTCGTAGAAGACGATTGGGAAGCGGCCCTCATTCACATCTCACACCCCGCTTTTAATCAACAATTGGAACATCAAACCAAGTAGAATTGGACTCAAGAAGATAGTGAAAAACACTGGATGAAAACAGATATCAAATACATGCCAAAACGTGCCGATGGAACTGCTCCACTTAAAGTCACCAAACAAATACATTTACCCCCAGGGTATTACAACAACCTGAAAGAAGCATGGATCGCCATCGCTTACGAAATGGAAAAACAACACATGGAAAAACAAAAACAAGTCATGATGGATATATCCAAAATGGACGTGGACGATCTATCCAAAGGACAACAACTAGCCAATCTCAACCTCGCTCAACCCTACGTCAAAATAACCAATACCGGCGTCGCCCCCGAATTAGATTCCCTGTATGTACTCATTCCAACCAACATGCAATTTGAAATGGAATGGAAATTCGCTCAAATGATGGGATTTCTACGAGACGGTAAAACAGGTGAACAACTCATCGTCCAAGAATAAAATTATCTGGTGAAAAATATCGTGGATTACGACGATCGACACAAATGGGAAGAAACGATAGGTCCCCGAGACAAACATCCACCTCATGGCATCGTCTCTGTCAGTTTTACTCATCCAGATTTCGATTATTACTTCTTCTTGGGTCCTAATCTTAGTCGGCAGCCATTTCCCACCACCCAAACCGTGAAACCTCAACAAGGACAACAACAACTCATGATTTACACGGATCTCGTCACTGACAGCGTGGTTGGAAATCAACAAAAAAGGTTTTTTACGTACCATTGATGCCGACAATACCAATCATCGGTTTGATACCACTCAACTGATGTATTTTCCTCTTCGCAAAACCATCTTTGAGAGCATTGCCATTGACATTCAAACAGCCAATGGGCAGCCTGCTCCCTTCAAACAAGGCAGCACCATCATCACCCTTCAACTCTCCAGAAAAAGTCAACGGACATAAAAAACATGACGTGGTTGTTTTTTTTATAGAGACCTGAAGGTCACGTGGGAGGGTGGTAAGGACCAATCATCAACCAGGACACGCGGTGCCCCGGGAGGAGGGGACCGGGAGGACACGTGGTGCCCCAGGAGGAGGGGATAGGGGTGGGGGGACCCCCCTCCCCCTCCCTACTTTGTCCCAGCATGCTTAGCGGGGGTCGGGGTATATAGGTCAAGCGAGGCCCCAGGACGCCACTCCTAGCTTTGAGTTCGTGCTTGGTTGACTTATGTCTGTGTGTGTTTGCTGAAAATATGCCGAGAACTGTGTTGGGCTCGCTGTCTAGTGTGATCAATGTCGGTGGAGAAGAGGCTTTGAGGAGACGTGTGCCAAGGGAGAGAACACATGTAGAAAGGCAGACCATAGCCATGTATGAGAGGAGGGAAGAAACGTGGCGCCCCCTCAACCGTCGGCGCGTGGCCGCGTTCATCCGTTTGTTTTTACTGTACATGGTGTATGGGGAGAATGGTGGAGGACGCCCTCATCCCGTCACGGGTCGATCACTGAAGAAAGCGTTGGTCCGTCGGGTGATCCCGTGGATTTACCGCCGGTTGGTCTGGACGATGGATGAGTCCATGTGGCCCATTACCCTGGAGCAGTTTCGGGAACTCGATCACTATTTGGCGGCCCATTTGCCCAGAAGGTCCAGAGAACACGAGTGGCAGACCATTCGTTATTTTTTCAAGGAAGTGCTGCCGAAAAGGCAGGAGGAGTGGAAACGAATAGAGGAGTTGGAGAAGGAGGCGATGGAGGCCGTGCAGCGGGGTTTGCAATTCTGAACATTTGAACATTTTTTTATGTGGACATTTTTATTGTGAGTCAAGGCGGCTGTGAGTCAAGACAAACTATTTATGATCGACGTGCAAAGTCAGTGTTGTCAGTTTTTTTTAATTAAAAGAGTTGATGTTTACAATGAAACTCTGTGTCCGAGTCCATGTTCTTGCCACGCCGCAGGGGGCGCTCCTATTTACAATTGAAAAACTAAAACTTGCAAAAAGGTACGTACAATGGAAAAATAAAAACTAAAAAAATGGGTCTTATTGAAAAAAACTAAAAAAAAGCTATATACAGATTGAAAAGTAAAAACTAAAAATTGGAAAAAAGCTATGTACAATTTGAAAAACTAAAAATTACAAATGAAAGTCTTCCAGTTCTAGGCGTAATTGGTCAATGTTCTCGGGTAGACAAAAGGTGCGATTGAATAAGGCTTGAATTTCTGCTCGGGTTTGGTTGTCCACATCGCGGGAACCCACCACCGCACTGCTTTGATGAAGGGTCGGGCCTTTAGGACCCCAAGGTCTAAATTGACTGCCAGCGACCAGGGTGGTCGAGTCGCCGTCGACCTGGTAGTAATGGTCCGATCGGTACCACGATTGACTGGGTATGTCAAACAGGTAGACTTTTTTGCCTTGATCCAAAGCCAATTGCACGGTCCAGCCCGTACCCCCTTTCACGCGTTTACTATCCTTTTCCAAGATGCCAAAAGCATAGATCGTATGCGCTTTTTTAGCAATTTGATAATTGCGTTGCAATAATTGAAGCGTGTAAAAATGTGTGGGCATCCGTTTCCCTAGTTTCTGAGCCGCCTGGTGAAGATGTGGGTTGGCGAGCATGAGGACTTCCACGGTGGACGGTGTGATGAATTGGGCTCGGGGATGATTAGGAGGCACCAGGACTTCCACTTGCATACCAAACTGTTTGGCCATTTGTTCAACCAATTCGTCCGTGCCTTTGGCTCCCCTGGTGTACACCACATGCCCATGGCCAATTTGGAGTTCCAGGGCCTCAAGATCTTGTTCTCCAATCATGTCGATTCGTTGGGAAATGGGTATCCCGTGTCAGGTCCCACAATGGCAAGAATCTCGGCTGGACTCAACCCTAAGGCCAAAGCCAAATCAATGAGATGGTGATGTCGGCACTGTTGGAACGTGAATCCCGCCGCCAGACCTCGTTTGACACGTTCGGCCAGATACTCGTCGTCTAAGGCAAAGTCCTCCCGTTTGAGATCTTGGTAGTAGTCCATCCACTTTTCGAATGAAGAGCCAGGGAAGGAAACACCGTCTTAAATAGGGAAAGCTGACCAATGGGAACACGAGAGGACCAACTATGGTCATGAAAGGTGGGAAATCTGACGAATCACGTGAGGCCCCAGGAAGGGGTCCAAGGTATAAAAAGCCATGCAGAGTGGAGGGACATATCCTTAGCAGGATGTCCACCGAGTATGGCCAAGTCTCTCCCATGCGTTATCCGAGTCGGAAGAGAAAATCGACCAAAAGCGCTCCCCCTGCTGGGAAGAAGAAGAAGAAGGAGAAAGAGAATAACCCGGTGGTGACGCCCGAGGACTGTGATCCTGTGGTACGCGAGGTGGTGGAAGACACGCGAGCTGCTGTGCAAGAAATGATGAAAGAATTGAATGACATGGTGGAGCAATCCGTTCAAACACCACCGCCACCTCAATTCACCCTGACGACCGTGTATGACCAAGCCCAAGACCTCCTTGCACCCAGTTCGGTGGACAGGATGGTGTGTCCTTGCCACGACGTGCGTTTGCAGGCACGAGAATCTGAAAAGGGATGGCCTTATGTGAAATGTCCCATGCAGCGGTGTTTGCTGTTTTGTGGTCAAGACCAAGCCCCAGACTATATGAAAGCCGTGTATAGTCAACCTCATCCAGAAGTGTGTGACATGTGGAGTTGTTTGCAGTGCTTTTGCCGTGAACCAGCCACGCTTCAACAGAGCCATTCCACCACCAACCCTGATCGCTTGTTTTTGACCTGTTCCAAGAAAAAGTGTCACTTCTTCCGGTGGGTCGATCAACCGTTGGGTCCCAAGTACTGGACCTGGTTTCATGACCATCTGCCCAAAAAGGCAGACCAACTCGCCGAACCTCCTTTGTCGACCCGTGATGCTGAGGGGTATCCCAAGCGTGGGGTTGACATCCCAGGACCTCCACCTCGAGTCAGAAGGAAAGAGGACGTGGACCGTCCCCTAACAGACTATGAGAAACAGTTGTTGCGAGAAATTCCAGATCTCAAGAACCGTCAAGAGGTGATGGTGGCTCCAGCTCCACCCAAGTACAGTGACAGTGTAGAGAACTGGCGGAAAGACCCAGAGACTGTAGCTTATGACCGTCTTGGTCTCTTTTAAGAAATGTGTAAAGGAGTACGGATAAAATTTTTTATTAGTGTGACCATGGAGTCTGTGTGGATGTGTTATGCGTGGGAGGGTCTCTTGTCTCTGGTGCAATGGCAATGCCATCAAACCCTTTGCCAAGTGTTATATGATCACCAAAAAGGCGAACCAGTCCCCATTCCCCCTTGTCCCGAGGACACGCCTCCTCTTCAAGTCTTTGAAGAAACCCAGGTGCACCTCAACCTGTATCGATGGGTGGTGTTTGTCTTATGGTTAAAAGCCCACCCGAAAGCGTGGCAAGGGTATCGAATAATTCAAAAGGTGCATCCCGACATCGTCCCTCCCATACACACCTTGTGGGATGAGTGCCAGAAAGTATGGCACCTCGAAAGAAAAACAAGCTCGATCTCTCGCCATCATGGTTGAGCCGTTACCATGATCCTAGAACCCCCGGCAGTTTAGGAGGCGTGCAACGGTTTGCCAAGGCCCATCGCCTCCCCTTGAAAAAAGCCCAACGCACCTTGGAACGGGATTTGGCCTACACATTGCATAAGCCGTGACGTCGTCGTTTTCCCACCTTGCCCGTGATCGTGGGAGGTTTAGATGATCAATGGGTGGCGGATTTGGTGGAAGTCCAACCTTTGGCCAAGTATAATCGTGGCATACGGTATTTACTGACGGTGTTGGATGCCTTGTCCAAATACGCGTCGGTGCAACCCTTGAAAGCCAAAACCGGGGTGGCCTTGGTTCATGCCTTTGAGAAGATTTTGAAACAAGGACGACGACCCCCCAATCGATTGCAAACCGATCGAGGGAAGGAATTTTACAACCGCACGTTTCAACGTTGGCTCGAGGATCAGGGGGATCCAGCATTTTTCTACCGAAGGGGATGCTAAAGCGAGTGTGGTGGAACGATTTAACCGCACGTTGAAAGAACGCTTGTACCGCTATTTCACCGCTGCCAACACGTTACGGTTTGACGACGTGTTACCCGAGATGGTGCAA
This sequence comes from Siderastrea siderea, assembly GCA_964030785.1. NCBI lineage: Eukaryota > Metazoa > Cnidaria > Anthozoa > Scleractinia > Rhizangiidae > Siderastrea > Siderastrea siderea. The sequence continues at coordinate 17,707,836 of OZ034972.1, read as the reverse complement.
GGGTACAATGCCACACGTCATCGGAGTATTGGCATGGCCCCCCAAGACGTGACGTGGGACAACGAAGTAGCCGTGTGGAAACGATTGTACGGTCCACGGTTGAAAGGAAAGAAAAAACCCCAATTCAAGGTGGGGGATCGGGTGCGTCTCAACAAGATTCATCGTACGTTTGAAAAAGGGTATCTACCTGGTTGGACCGAAGAAGTGTTTGTGGTGCATCGTGTGGTGCCGGGACCTGTGCCCACTTATAAGATTCGCGAATGGGATGACACGCCCGTCGATGGCACGTTTTACGAGGCGGATTTACAAAAAGTCCATGTGTCTGACCAAGCCATGTTTCGGATCGAAAAGGTACTTAAGCGACAAAAAGATTCGTGGTTGGTCATGTGGAAAGGGTGGCCGGACAAGTACAATAGTTGGATTGCCCGCGGAGACGTGACCTCTCTTCGACCACCCAAACGACAACCCAAGACCAACGAGACCCCACCCAAGCGAAACAGACAATTCCAATAATCATGACCTGGGTCCCCAGCTCCTCGTTTTACGTGACGTTGATGAGTCACGCCAGTCGACGCGAGTTTCGTGAGAACAAAGCCCATCATTTTAGAAACCGGTTGCCCCAACCCATACGATTTGTGGGACGAGGATGGATGGTGGGCATGGTGAGTTTATCCTTACCCACCATTCCGGTGGTCGGGGAAGATTTTGTCGGCAACCAAGAGCCTCTGCTGTACGTACGATGGCACGAACGTGTGTATGAGAAAGACGACGTAGGGAATACGGAATGGTGGTCGCATGAACAGCGCGAACTCAAGCTATTTGGTCGAGACATAAAAGACAGTTGGTCCTCGTTGACGGGAGTTCAATTTGTTCACCAACTGGTGGTTCGTTACGAGCAAGAACGCGCGCGTCGAACCCAACCCAAAAACAAATGGGCGGAGGACAATGGCCTCAAGTTGTACCCGACCTTTGAATGGACCTCGCAAGGGGATTTGTTGTTGAATACAAGCAATGTGGATTATAAAACTAATGTCGCGCGCGTGTCATGGGGAAAAACCTTGGCCCTGAAAATGGGATGGATTGAAGAAGTGTCCACCGGCAAGTATCGATTGGAACCCAATCTCTTGCAAGAATTTCAAGGAATTTCAACCATTCCCACCCCGACGGATGTCCTCGATGGCAACAACAAGCCCACCTTTTGGAAAGTGGATGGGGATTATGTGGTGTTCAGTCTATCGTGCAATTGGCGTTTCGTGAATTTGAACAACAAGTTTCGTCCCTCGTCGGAATTTCCCTCCACGCGTCCCTTGCACGTGTATTGCAATGTGGAAACCAGCAGCATGGTAGGCAATCGCGTCACGGATCTCTTACGAGAAATCAAGTACCACCCTCAAAACACCACCCACTTTGAACCTCGACACATTCAATACGTCCCGGTACGCAACGAAGTGGTGGAAATCGTGGAAACCCAGATGGCCGAAATCAATGGGGATCTGGTGCAATTTGGCGAAGGGCATACCCTCCTGACCCTCCACTTTAAAAGGGAGGTCGTAGTGTGAAGAAAGAAGACAAGATGTCGTTCTACGTGGCGTTACCCAGTCATGCCGACCGACATGAATTTCCCAACAACCAAGCCAATTCATTCAAGATTCGTTTACCCCAACCGTTACGGTTACAAGGGGGTCAATGGCAAGCGGGGTTGAGTGCCATTTCCTTACCGGATACGCACGTCAATTTGTACGACTTGGTGCAAAAAGATGGGTACGTTATGTGGACGTCCTGGGACCAAACCTATCCCAAACCTGGTGTAAAAGACGGGGAAACGCCCACGCGAGTAGGGACGGCTGAAACCCTCATCAATGACATCCAACATTTGGATTGGGTGGTGGATGGGGTGAGTTTCATGAAAGCGGCCATTACTCACTTGGAACAACGACGCAAGGAAACGGCGATTCAAGGAGGTCGTTTTACCAACGATCAAGGCAAACACACCTACGTCAAGTTTCGTTGGGAAGGTGACGATCTCATCATTGACAACACGAATGTCTGTCATTGCAAAACCGACACGCTGGGCCTGTCCATCTACACCAAGTTAGCACTCAAGATGGGATGGTTACGTACAATTAGCAGTGGCTTGATTTTGGGGCCTAACTTCCAACAAGAATTCATGGGCGATCAAATACCGAACATGAAACAACCGATTGACAACGATTGGAACGATTTGAACGACGATCAGCACAACCCTGTCTTTTGGACGGTGCGTTCGTTTTCACCGGATCATTTACAATTGAGTATGAGTTGTAGTTGGCGTTTCACCAACTTGAATGTGGCGTTTCGTGCCGTGGTGGGAGATCCCTCGCGATCGTTGCACGTGTACTCGGACGTGGCAGGCAGCACGATTGTGGGCAATCGCGTGACCGATTTGTTGCGAGAAATCCAGTACAAGCGAGAAGGACGAGGCACCCTGTACTTTGAACCGTGGCACATTCAATACCTACCGCTTCGCAATGAAGTGGTGGAAATCATTCAAATTCAAGTGGCCGAAACGGTTGGCACCGGGGGAGACTTGGTCAAGTTTGGCAAAGGGAACACCATTGTCACCTTGCACTTCAAAAAGACGGCAACGGGCTGATGAAGGAGGCCGTGCGTGGGGGTTTCCAAGGCCTTAAAAGGACCCGAAATCCGTTGAAACTGCCTAGTAATACCGTGAGGGGAATAAAAGCAGGGTTATCACGAGGCGTCAAACGCAAAGCCGAAGACGTCATTAAAAAGGAAATCACCAAACAAGCCAAGAAAGCCTTGAGCAATAAGAACGTGAAAGAAGCCGTGCGTGTGGCCAGTGCCTTGTTTCCCAAACAAACCAAACGCGCTCGAGATATTTTTGGGGTGTGAAAATGGAGCCAGTGCATTCGCGTCCTCGACGGATTCGTAGTGATCGAGGGTTCCCTCAACGTGGGGGTCTGTTTCCTTTTTGGAAACTCATGAGACGACAACGTGGAGGCTGGTTGAGTCCCGGGTTTGATTTGAGACAACGCTTAGCACGACGACGACGGTATAAAAACCGCTCACGACGACGGGGTGCCACCACTCGACGACGACGTTAACATGCCTGACGTGAGTACTCAAGCCACGCCGGCTCACGCGCGTTCCGAAGGGACCGTGAACCCGGCGTCACGGATTTTCAACGTGACTCCTACGGAGATTAGCATCAATGCCTATCACATGGTCACCATCCAACCCACCACCACGGGCATCAATCCCATGGAATTCATTGTGCCAGGGTTGGACGATTTTGTTGATTTGGCACGCAGTTGCTTTAGCATGGAATTGAGTTTGAAAAAGAGTAACAATGCGAACTTGGTGGCCAATGAAAAATTGTGGCCCGTCAATAATTTGGCCCATTCCATCATCAAACAAATTGACTTGCAGTTGAATGGCAGGTTGATCAGTCCTCAATCCGACACCTATCATTACAAGGCCTACCTAGAAACCTTGCTGAATTATGACCGAGAAGATGGCAAGACCGTGTTGGGACCGCAAGGCTTTTTCAATCAAGTGGATTCCCCACCCCAATGGACGGCTACTAACACAGACTATGGCACACCTGATGCAGCCTATAACGCTCTCAGTGCCAATCACAAAGGGGCGTTGGCTGCCATGGTAGCAGAAACCGCCAAGTATGCTGGAGGCGTCACCCACAGCCTGGTGTTTACCCCTCACTTGGAAGTGTTTCACACGGGCAAGCTGTTGGTGCCAGGCATAGAAATCAAGATGAAATTTCATTTCAATGGCCCGAACCTGTTTTTGAATGGCGTGGCTCTAGCTGGCCGATTAATGGAAGGCGATGTCAAACTATGGTTTCATCTATGTCAACTGCGTTTGAATGAAGCCGTGTACAGCAGTTTGTCTGCCCAAAGACACAATGAAGGAGCCGTGGCTACCTACCCGACCGTCCGCAGTGAAATCCGCACCTTCAGCATGCAAGGCAACCTGGTCCGCTTTGACATTCCCAACCTGTTTCAAAACAGAGTACCTGACCGATTGATTGTGGGGTTGGTGGACAGTCGAGCTTTCAATGGCGATGTGACCCGAGATCACTTCTGCTTCCAGAAATTTCGTCTGACCTCCATTAAACAGATTGTCAAAGGAGAAGAATACCCTTATAAGACCCTGCACTTGGTGCACAACAATGGGACCCGAGATAACCTGGGGTACTTCTGTTTTCTACAAGCCAGTGGCTCTTGGTGTAAAAAGAAAGGCAATAGGGTGGAACTAGGAGATTGGGGCCAGGGGAAAAATTGTAGCTTGTACATGTTTGACAATGTGGCCAATAGATGTGCTGACAGTCAAAGACTTAACCCCAAGCAAACAGGCGATTTACAACTCAGCTTGGAATTTGGAGCCACGCCCGGTACCAATATAACCGTGCTCGTGTATGGTGAATTTGAGAACTTGCTGGAGATTGACCGGAACGGAGCCGTGTTGTACAACATTTACCAACACTAAAGAAGATGGAACACGTGGCCTTGAATAATGTGCAGTTGGATTATTTAGCCCGCGACGACCCGCAATTGCAACCGGTGTTTTACGGGACGGTGGCCTGTGATCGTTTACCCAAGAGCCCCCGCAAGACCACCCCACAAGGGTACATTGTGAACACCGACCCGCACGATCAACCTGGGCAACATTGGTTAGCGGTCTGGACCGATCACAACGTGTGTGAAGTGATGGACAGTTATGCCTTGCCCATGGAAACGTACGTGCAAGCCACCCCGTTGCGAGAGTGGATTGTGAAACATTGGAAGTACGTGGTGACCAATGGCAAGGCCCTGTAAGCCATCTCTAGCAAGAATTGTGGCGATTACGCGTTGTTGTACTTGAAAGCCAAAGCCCGTGGACGCACCTTGCAAGACTTTTTAAATGACTTTTCCAATCCTGATTATGTAAGCAATGACCATCAAGCCGGTCAACGCCTTCAACAATTGATTGTAGGTCAAGAAACGAGATGGTACCAAGTGTGTTGTAGTCCGTATCATCAACGTGGTTGTTAATAAAAGAGTTTGTTCAAAAAAAAAACCGGTCTGTGGGTGTGTTTTTTATCCAAAGGAGTCGTAGCTCAGTCGGTAGAGCCTTGGGGACTTGATACAAAGTCTCGGCCGTGCGTGGGTTCGAGTCCCACCGACTCCATAAAAAGGTGCCTTTTTTTTAATGGGTTCCATGCCATCATGTAAGTGGGTAAACCGTTTCGTTTTCATACCCCGTCCAGTATTTTGGTGGTGGGGCCTTCGGGATGTGGCAAAACCGTGTTTACGGAAAAACTCTTGTTAGACAACCTGGACTTGTTTGAAACCCCACCGACCCAAGTGCATTATTGTTATGGCGCGTGGCAAGATCGATTTCAAGGCATGCAAGATCGTGGGGTGGTGTTTCACGAAGGCCTTTCCGATCATCAAGCCTTGGTGCAATGGTTTCCTCCAGGGCGTAAAGGGGTGATGGTCTTGGATGATTTGATGGACGAAGGGAGTCACGATAAACGCGTGTTGGATTTATTCACCAAACATTCGCATCATCAACATGTGACGGTGCTTTATTTGTGCCAAGACATGTTTCCCGTGGGCAGATATGCCAAAAGCATTTCCCGCAATGCGCATTACATTGTGGCCTTCAAGAACCCCAGGGATCAATTGGGCGTCCGCAACGTGTTGCTTCAATCGTTTCCTACCACCTGGAAAGACAGTTTAGAGACCTTTCATCACGCCACCATGCGACCTTTGGGGTATTTGGTCTTGGATTTACACCCCGCCTCCTCCGATCAACAACGCTTGTTGAGTCACCTCTTAAAAGACGAAGGATGGACACGCACCTATCAAAAGCGTCTATAAATGGAGACCCCTTGAACGGGCCTTTTCGAAAGAGCTAGCATGGCCGATGATGACCGCCAACCTCCGCAAGCGTACGACACCGTGTCCGCGGCCGGGGTCGGCACGACCACCACCAATCAAGTGTCCCCAGGGACCATCCAAGAAATTTTGGATACGGGGGACCGAGACCAAGCCTTTGATCAAATGAGCGTCGAGGACATGATCGCGTATGTGGAACAGCTCCCATCCCCTTCCGCTTTTGGGGCCGCGTCCCCTGCCGGGGTAGGGAGTCAAGCGTCCCACACCCCGTCGACCGATGGAGCGCGCACCCCTCTTAGTTGGGGGAGCGCCCGGGTATTGTCGGCCGGTGCTCGAACCCCGGCTAGTCATGTGAGCGTACCCTTGGCCGCGGCGGGTGCCGGGGGTGACAGAGGTGGAGATGATGGCAGTGGCAGCAGTCGGCGCAGTACCCCGCGTGGACGACCCGGCCGAGGCCGAGGACGACGACCACGACGACCCCTACGACCCCCCCATGTTACCTTGGACACCCCCGGATCCCACCCAACAAACCACCCCTCGAGGATCGTGGAGTTCTGGGAGTCAGCCTCGCACCTTGGGTCAAGCGGATTTACAACGACGTTTACCCATGATGTTACAAGATCAAGAACAATTGGCGCAAGGCCGAGACATTGCCAATGTCACGATGACCAATAGCATCGTGACCAGTTATAAACAGGGAGGACCACTGACCGTGCAAAGCCCTTCGTCCCGGCTTTCGACGTGAGGCCATGACTCCCCAAGACAAAACAGTCGTGTCTTTATTGAATGAATCCCGACGTCATGGCGTCCCCTTCCCCCCGGACCTGTTACAACGCATGGATTCGTTGTATGCCTTTTACCACCAACAATGGTGGTGTTATCGAAAAATGTTGAATCATTTCAAGTGTTGCCATGCCTTGTTCAATGGATTGGCGTTACTCCTGATGGCGGCGGGCATGATTGCTGGCCCCCTATTCGAAAACAGTACGTTGGTGGCGTGTTTGGCGGCCGTGGGTACGGTGGTCAAAGGATGGACCGATTTTAAACAATACTGGTTTAAAGTGGCCACGAGTCGTTTTGCGTTTACCACCTATACCAAAGCCTTGACCGATTGAAAACCTATTTGCGTGGTGTTCCCTTGGAGGACCTGGAAGGGTTTTTGATCAAGATGCAAACGTTGGATGATACCATTGTGGATTTCACCCCTCCGTTACCCAAACGGTGTGTGCAAGATTACCACCGTCACTTTGTGCACCAACCCGTGGAAGCGCAATGCTACGTGGATGGATGCCCTCTTCCCTTGAGGCCCAAAGGGTATTGGGCAGACAAGGATAAAAAGCTGCTCCTTCCCAGTCCCACCCTCTTGGAACCATGGCCGTCAGAAGAAGAAGAAAACGACCCACGCAAAGAAAACGACGTCAAGGAGGGGGTGCTTTAATTCGTCGCAAACCCCGTTTGGTGGATAAAATAGCTCATGGCATGAGTATGGTTCTATCAGGTCCAGCGCCTGGTTTTGGACTCGCTTTAGGAAAATTAGGCGCTCACGCCTCGAAAAGCATTACCGACAATGGACAGTATTACCGACAACGACCTCAAAAAGGCAGTGGGTGGTGGCAAGATTTGAAACGCAATACCCGTCAAGGTTATGAAGAGACGCGGGACCTCATCAAACAAAACAAAGCCCTTCAACGTGTGTTGTCGCACCCCACGCGCCCATGGTATCCTTGAGAAGAAGAAGACCCCGACGACGACGACGACGTCGTCAACAAGGGGGTTTTTTGAACTTGTTGGTCCCAGCCATGGTGGGGTTGGGGAAAGCCGTGGCGCTGGAAACGGATAAACGTATAAAACGCATGACCCAGCAAGCCAACCAACGGTATCGTCGCCGTCACCGATAAGATGCAACGGCTTCGACGTCAATTACCCTTTTTACGGTCGGTGTTACAAGAAGCCAATGGATTCAAACGTCAAGACCTGTTACAACATGCCAATGCCGTTCAAATCAATGCTGTGAGTGAACTGGTCTTGAACTTATTGAAAAACAAGATTCCTGTGACCCCACCCTTCATGGCCAAGCTTTGGCCCTATAAAAAGGTGCTACGCGACCTGGGCCGTCGTCAACATTCGGTGAAAAAACGTCGTCAGTGGTTGATCACCCAAAAAGGACGCGGGTTGTTTCAAGGTCTTCCCCACGTGTTATGTCAATGTGTTCGTTAACGCTCCCCACGTGGGTCTGTCTTTTACAAGAGGCCAA
>OZ034972.1:17639682-17692182 GCA_964030785.1 Siderastrea siderea | reverse complement strand
GCAAAGTGTACGTATGTATGTAGGTAGGTATGTAGGTAGGTAGGTAGGTAGGTATGTGTAGTTGTCCAATTACAGCTATCCAATTACAAAAAGTTCTTGTTATAGAAACGATTAATACAATAACCTGACTTTAACATTTAATGCTTTCAAGGTCCTCAGAAGAGATTATTTTTAATAAAGGGGTTAGTTACTGATTTTAAGAAACTGTGGTAATTTGTTGGTAGAAAAGTAAAAAACCAGAAATTGGGGTTTATCAACCAAGTCGATTTGGTAATTTAGTTACCGGAAAGAAATGACAAAACTGATGTTTGAGTGTTAAATAGCTCATTTGCTCTAATGAATAGCTAACACTCAAAATGTCAACTTTTGAATTAGTTTGTGGTGGCTAATTTACCATGTCAAACCAGTTGATGAATCCATGCAAATCATTTTGTTGTATTGTTGTCTTGCATTTTAACAAATAGGACTAAATTTACTTATATAAATCAATTCATATATCAACTAGTCTGCAAACTTTTTATTTTCTCCTTTTCATGTCTGCAAACAATTTATTTGGGCTTTTTTGATTTTGCAAACAATCTTTTTCAGGATTTTTCTTCCCCCTTCCGAAAAAATAATGGTCCGTCCCTTAGACCCAGTAGATCCTGAGATAGTTTTTTTTTTTTGAGAAAATTGCGAACCGAATTTTACAAGTCATTTATTAAATTCTCAATGAACATCGAAAACAATGGGTGTGAAATTGCACGCTAAAAAAGTATTTTGTTACAAGAACAATGGATAAAGTTCTCTTTGATCCTTTACATTGTAAAAAGGTAACTGACTCAATAAGTATTACAAACATCGATCATTTACGATAAGTGTATCCAGGAGTCGACGGAGTCACGAGTTAAATTTAAAAAATGCCTGTTTGAAACGCCCACGTCAAAGTTTCACATTGGAGTTCTCGAACTTTTTAGCATGATTCTCTTTTGTTTTTGGGTTATCCAGCAGTGCGGGTAATCTGCTGATTCTTTTTTCCCCTTTTGGCCAAAATCGACCGGTGCGGGTAATCTGCCGTGCGGGTAAATGGCCGGAGATTACGTTTAAAATCTTTTTTTTGTCACCACTCAAAGATAATTGAATGTCTTCACGCTCACTTCATTCTGACCATGTCTTCTTCTTGTTTGTATCCTTTTGCAATCTAAGGCTGAACATCTCCGTTTCTCATTCACATATCGTACCAATTCATGTACTCGACAACTGTCCAACTCCGTTCAAAATAGACCTTACATGCACCAGCACATCCCGCGTAAACGCTTTCAGGGGTCTTCTTGTTTCTTATAAGAAAGGTAAATCCTTAAAGGATATGCTCGTTAGAGCTAAAATATAAAAGGTTTACAAAAGGGTTTCAGCCGGTAGTGATTGTGTGGCCTGTCACCCCTTGCAGTTTCGCACTCATTTCGAGTTAATGAGGTTCAAGTCCAATCAAATGATGAATTGTGTTGAATATTTTAAAATGGTTCAGTATTAATATAAATCTAGACATGACGACACCACTCAGCCATTTGCAATTGGGAACAGGCAGTGTTTTTACTGGAACGATTAAGCAACTAAGTATGAAAGTCACATGCAGACTATAATAATAATAATAATAATAATAATAATAATAATAATAATAATAATAATAATAATATTAATAGTAATAATAATAATAATAATAATAATAATAATAATAATAATTTAGCAGGGAGCCCACTTCACCAATAGGTGCTCTTCAGTGGGGCTTTGCACATACTTAGAGAAATTAATTAAAAAACTAACTACAAAAAATTAAAAATTACAATTGATTAAGAAGCAAAAGCTAGTTTAAAAATAAAAACAACATCAAGAACAAAATTATAAAAACTATTTCACTACGTAGGTCAGTGTAAAATCACTAAGTACTAGTATTGCTTCATTATAGTTTTTACCGAGGTCTATTTTATTACTAGCTCATTCGAGACTACTTTAGCAAACGAGCACATCCGCTTTAGCAATTTACTGTATCGCCTGGTTCAAGCAGCTTTTAGTTTTATCTATTATTTTCCCACCCTCCCATTTCCAGGGCAGCCATAATTTCTTTGTTGTACCAATTCTCGTGGTTATACGTTCTAATTGTATGGTCCTTTTATGGGCCTCTAGTTGTTTTATTTCATTTCCCTTTTATTTTGTCATAAGTTTCTATTATTGTCAGCGTTTGTAGGTGTTTATTGTAAATAAACTGCCTGATCCCAAACATTACTGTGTGAGTTGTTGTTTTTAGCACACGTTTTACACTTTGTATAGAGTTTAAAGTCTTAAAACACAGGCACCCCAAACTCACGTTACGAGGTGTAATGTAATTTACATTCTTACTTTCGGTGAGGCGGAAAGTGACCTTTGAGCGAGCCGGTATCCCGTTACAGGCGACCGTTAAAAGAGACGTTGTATGAGAATTGAAATACTAAGGTCTGCGAACGCTAAATAACGATAAATTGGAACTTTTGTTCAATACAATGAATAAAAAATACTTACCGTTGATGTATTCCTTCGTGTTTTGCCGTGTATTCAGCGTTTTAGTGGATTTCAGGCTTCATTGCGTAACCACTGTAACTCCGACGAAGTGAAGGGAGTTGTTTCAATTCTCATACAACGTCTCTTTTAACGGTCGCCTGTAACGCGATACCGGCTCGCTCAAAGGTCACGTTCCGCCTCCTCGTAACGTGAGTTTGGGCCGCCTGTGCTTAAAACTGCGTGAATCACATAACGAATATGAATAATTAACTTGCATTTTTACTGATAAACTGAGATTTACCGACGGCCGACAAAGATAAAAAATTTTAACTGACAACCGACAAAGTAATGAAATTTTAACTGACAACCGACATGTGGACCCCCCATTCAGACCCTCAAGTTAATTTTCGTTGGAGAGTACACCACGATGCAACATTTTTAAGGTATTCCTGGAGGCTAAAGTGACCCTCTTCAAATCGGTTGACTTTTAAGCAGCTTTGAGTTTGTCACAAGTTGAGTTTGTTTGCAAATTTTCAGTTCAAGGGAATTTGTATTTAGCGAGATATAAGCAACTGAAGTTCCGTCTCCAAGGAAAATTTTGCGGGAAAATTACCACAGCAGACGGCTAACAAATGTAATTGCGGTTTTGAAAACATCCCCTACGGCGCGCGAATTTGACAGTTTACGATCTCGAGTTTCGATTGCGAAATTGTCACAAGTCACAGACTCTTCGCTTAATGCGCCTTATTCACGCTAGTTTAAATGGAATATTACAAGCTACCTTTCTCTCATGAAAGACAATAGTATTTCGGCGGTAGATGTGTACTGAAGTATATTTTTCTTCTACGAAGACAGAGCAACGCAAGTTTTGTTCGTGACATTGAAATACTAGCCGTCGGCGCCGTCGGCCAGAGTTATCGAAGACAACTTCTTATTACAGGTCGCTGAAATCGCAATCTTGCCCTTTGCAAAATACAACACAGTATTTAAAAATATCTGTCGAAGCTTCATTTTATCATAAAGAGCAGAGGTTCTTTAGTACTTCGTGGAATAAGTCTGATATTTGCGACACGAACGAATAAATCTGTCAACGCCGCGCTCCATGAGATCGGTTACCAAGGAAAGGTGTCATTGTTTTATGCTGACGCTTCTGATTGGTTTCGCGGGAAAATAGCCCACCTTAAAAACGGGCACTATTTTGCGTTTTTCCGCTGGAAAACATGACTGAAGGGCTCAACAACATGGCTTCCGTGGAAAACACTTCGGAGGAAAGCTGTAGACCGATTTTCTTTCAATTTCAGCGCGATTTTGGGCTAAAAAATACGAGTTTCATTAAAGGTGGGGATTTATATATTACAATATTTATTCTTTGGTTCATCGGACAGACTTGAAACTTGCAGGACTTAAACTAGATGCGTGTACGATGTTTTCTTTGGCAGTACGTCAAATGTTGTCAAATATCAGTCCCGCGATGACTTCAAGAATTCTATAAACGAGCAAAATTGAATTTTGCGGCATAACATTTTTCGAATTGCCTTTTCTGTGACGTACTGCCACAAGATTTAAAGTTTCGGTGACATACAAAGATCGGAAAAAGCTTTTTGAAGTTGAATGAATTCTCTGTGAGTTATATTAAAAAAATGAAGAACCAAGAATATTTTGATCACACCCAAAAGTATCAGATTACAAGAATTCTTTACATACTTTCAGAATAAAACTATTTTTTAACGAATCTACACATAATGTTGTACATTCTGTGTTAATATGACCAAGTTTCAACAAATATTTCTACAGAATTGGGACATAAAAATAAGTGACAAAAATGTCCAAATTAGCCTCCAGGAATACCTTAAAGTGGGCAGCAGTCAGCGCGCGGCCTCAACTACGACTTCCATTTTATTTGAGGTCGTCATGTGCGCACTTTTTCAAAATATGGCATCGCGGCGCACTTTCCAACGAGCATTAACTTTGATTTGACTCCTACTGAAGAAGGGCTAAGCCCGAAACGTCTATTGAAATAACTCTTAAGAAGCGACAGTTGCCGATTACCAAAGAGTTGAAAATGCAGTTTACTATTTCCATTTGCGCGTAACTTCGGTATTTTTTCCCCAAAAGCACGTCTGCAAATGAGACGCTTGACTCAAACCATGTACGATGTGGAAAGCAATCAGTATATGTCAACACACTGCAAGATCCAAATCTACCTCGGTTTTCTTAACACTTTCATTTTTCTGGTCTTTGTCACCTCCACCTGCATTAACGCCCACAAACAACACCGGCGAAAGGACGAAAGTATTTAAATTTTAAATTGGACACCAGCTTTGCCTTTTCTACAAGCGTAATTGCAAGCGAACAGGACACCGCTTACATGGCCTAGTGATCTTCTCACACATAGTTTAGTGACCTATGATTTCAAGGCCGGATGTCAGTCATCTTGCCCTGGAAACCTGTGGCTTCCCCTGACTGTCTCGGACTCAATCGACCATCCATGATATCTGTGTATGCATATGAATATAAATGTATTTTTTAAAGATAATCGTTTTGCCTCTAATGCTATTGTGGCGTAGGGCCTTAAAAATGTTTTATTTCACTGATCAATAAGAAATCTTTGTTTTTGATTTAGTTTGGTCAGTATTTCACCTTCCGATCACTGAAACTCTAACCCATTCCACCTCTTTTAGCGGGATCATTTGGGGTCCAACTTGGGGACCATTTGCGGTCTCGGGATCATTTGCGGCGCTGTACAGTGCTCAACAGCCTTTGGTTAAGGTTGGCTAGGATGGAAATGTGGAATTGGATTGCAACTTGAGATACTTGGGCTTATTTTATTAGCACGTCTGTCAGACCAACGTTTAAAAAGTACTACGGTTTGAGTGTTCTATTAGTAGCTCTGGTCTGATTGTTCTAGTAGTATCTCTTCTCTCAGCAGAGACTAAAAACCGGAAACTTGTCGTAGTTTAATACAGGCAGACAAAAAGTCCATCATAGACCTTGAATCGAGGGCCACATCAGCCAATTTTGTCACAAAAATGAGAGTCTAGAAGACAGTAGAAACGTAAAAATAAGAACCAAAATTTCTTCAATATTCCTATACTGGTGCTCTAAAACCTTAAAGAAGTGTCTTTCGTAACGCATGGCCAGGATGGAAATGTAGTAAAACTTGAGATATTTGGGTGTATTTAATCAAGGTTCTCTTCGTCTATTAGCTCTTCTTTTGTCAGCAGAGTCTAAAGAGACGAACGCTGTCTCAATTTAAAACAGGCTGGATGAAATGAAAAAAAAAAGTGACACAACATAGACATGAAATAAAGAGCCTCATCGCCTATTTTTGAAAAAAACGTTAGGATTCTTAAAGACAGTTGTGTCAGTTGAAACCTAAAAATAACAACCACGACTTGTTCAAAATTACTATATTGTTGCTCTTAAACTTTTAAGAAGTGTCTTTGGTTTCGCACGGCCAGGATGCAAATGGATTGCATTGAATGGACGTTTCGAATACAAACGTTTAAGACGTATTATGGTTGGTCATCCTTTAAAAAATTCACATTTCCTTGTCTGGTTGTAATATTTCTGAGCCTTTCTTCACATGTGCGTTAAGAACAATACTAAAAAAACCATTTCCTTTGTCACCATTTGCATGCTGATTTTAATCTCCAAGCAAAGCAACAACAACAACAACAACAACAACAACAAAAAAAAAACAAAAAAAAACAAAAAAAAGGAAAGGTAACAGCTCACTAAGAAAAAAAGGAGTACAGAGAAGAGACATTGTGATTGGAAAGTTGGTGACCATCGAGTAAAGCTCTTCGAATTGGAGTGGTAGGCTGTGCAGATGGTGGATGGTAAGATTCACCACACGGCTCACAATCCAACAGCTAAGTTCGGCTTTAAAACAAAGGAGAGTGACTGAGGTGTCGCACATTTTTACACCTTTCATTATCACAACACCCAACACACAAAGCAAAATTATATCGAGTGTCTATTCTTCCCCTTGGTGAAAGAGAGAACTCAATTACATTAACTAGTGACTTCCTTCTAGGTTTCCGCATTGTCAGATCATCGCTTAGATGAGTCCAGTACTTTAGCTAACAAATTGTTTAGTCTTCCCACCATGCTGCGTGGGTCATGAAGCAGTCCTGCAGACATCATGGCATTGTCAAACAGCTGTAAGGGAAAAAAACACAAAACAGTTCACTTGAAGTTATAACCTAATGTGTCATTAAGGTTACCCAAATCAACAGCCTTGTACACTAAAGAAACCTGAACGGGCAAAACATCTGTATTAAATCAAGGCCACGTGAGAAGTATGCTGGAAACTCATTTTTTCATTCCAGTTATTACTGGTTGAGTTGAACCACACTGTATCCTCCCGGATCCTTCATGTAACCATATAATCACTGACGTGATATAATCACGAAATTCCCTCGCGTTTCAACCAATCAAAAGCACTACCTAGATCTGGGTAGTGACACGTCATCAGTATGGAATTTCTGCGCTCGTAAGTCAGACGTCGTTTTGCGAGGGCTCAAGTGGCGACTTAGCGAAACGTCGGCTGTTTTCCCAGGCTATGATATTTGTGACTGAATTAAAAGCGATTAAATGAACATATTAATCTACAACAAAGTAGAAACATAGTTCCAGCTTCATAGAATTAACGTCAAATTTTTTAAAGCAATTCTTACACTAGTAACGTCCCCGGTGACAGCTATGGGCATAGTTAAGCAGGCGAAGTGCAAACGTTTCGACATAATTCTTCTACCAAACTCACAGAGAAGGAAAAAATACGGTCAACACGATTGTCCCCCTGAATATTTAAGTGGCCCCCAAACGTTCGCCACACGGATCTGGTTTCATTCCAGGTCTCTTTGTTTCCTTTGCATCAACTTTGTGCCGTGGAAATGAGACTTCTGCTCCCAATGTGTGCAAATTTGAGGTCGGAACGTCTAAGGAAAATTAGTGATGCAGAGGAATGCTTACTTTTTTGTAAAGCAGCCGGAAGCCACTGTGGGAATCAACTCCGGAAGTCAGCAGTAACACAGTATCTTAAACCGGACTGTTTTTCTGTCTGCATCATCATTATGTCAACAAGAATAACAATCAGAGGACAGAAATTATATACATTTTTAACTTGACTCTTAGGAAGCTTTTAGAGTCTCATTTTAGACAAAATAGACTTATACCTAGAAATGCTTTGCTTATAGTTACTCAAATAAAGATTTCATTTCGATCTGTAACTAAAGACGGTACATTGAAATGGCTTAGCGGTTAAAAAAAAAAACGAACACGAAAACATGCCACACTGGACACACTGAACTCACTCACTAAAACGGCGATTCTAAGTTTAGCCGCTAAATTGGGACAGAAATGTCATTCACTTCAAATGAAAAAAGCAAAAAATATAACAATACAAGGAAGAAAAAATATTCCACAACCTGAACAAAAAACATAAGTAGCTTTACACTAAGACTATAAACTTAAAAATGACGACAGAGCGACTCTTCAGGTGTTGTATACTAAATTACGAATCAGTCAAAACAACCCGATATGCGTCGCCGAAGAAAAACAACCTACATTGAAAAAAACAACACAGACTCAGTCTAGAATAGTCACGAGTTCTACTTTTCGAATAAAATACACTAGAATTGCTCTAAGAAAAATATTGAAAATTACGCACTAAAGTTCAAAAGGAAATTGAGCTTAATTGAGGCTAAATATCAGATTGCTCACCAACGAAAATTCCTTTATGAATAAACATAGAAAAAGGGACAAGAAACCTTCAAAAACATGAAATGTCATTCACATACGAAGCACATGTTTGCCTAGGAAAGCAAACTACATTCAATTTTCCCCACGAGTGAAGTTACTCACAAGCCGGCAAACGGGAACTACTGGTAATTTCACAGCTATTTTAAACAGTCAAGTTTTTAAAACATTTCAAGAAAATTACCGTAATTTACTAAACATGTAAAGTCGCTAGATTAAACTATTTTTACAATGTAAATCCACAATCAAATCTGTAATTTACTTTACCACTGAACTGAAAAAAGGACTTGAAAATCTAAACGAAAGTCGCCGGGTTCTTTCCAGATCGCCTTAGCGTTGAAAAAAAATCAAGTATGTCCTCGAACAAGGATTTCTTGCCTTCAAAGCTCTCTAATGTCTTCTACATGCGCCATCGAGATTGAAGCAATCCTTTTCCTTTTCATGATGAACTGTTACAAGTCTTCATTCCAGGAATGTATTACAATTATCGTATTGAAAATCGAGCGTACCAGGAACCAGCCGCCATATCGTTTACTTCAGCTGCAAGAAAAGATGGCACTCCGCCTCCCCCGGTCGGGTTGTCTTGGGACTCCCCTCACCCTCCCCCAGAGTCTGTACGGACGGACGGACGGACGGACGGACGTACGCTGATGTCAGAACCAAAATTTTTCGGATCGGGTTACCAAATTTGCTCACCCATGGTGCTCCGCGAGCTCCGCCGTTAAGAGAGCATTCAGGAAATAATTTGGGAAGATTTGCCTGACTGATAGGCTCAGTCTCCAGCCGTGAGTGTCTCGATGCGCCCGCGATTCTCGCCACCTTCACGACTGGGCGCACGGGTTTGGTTATTGTTTAGACTGACCAATCAGAGACAAGCCCCCTGAAATTTGCAGGGCAGAATGGGCGACATAATTTAGCGGGATTTCGTCTTTCTCTTGAAATTTCACACTTTTAGGAGGGCGTTTCAGGCATACTTTTCGCATTTCGCTTTTTTTCAAGACGATCAAAAAAAAATATTTAAGCAAATGACGTGTGGATTGTCTGCATAATTATTAAAATTGCAATGACGTCACGGACCTGCAACCAAACCCATGCGCCTAGCCGTGAAGGTGGCGAGAATCGCGGGCGCATCGAGACAGTCACGGCTGGAGACTGAGCCTACCTGACTGAGGAACGGCTTAAAACCTTTGTGACAGACGCAGAAGCTGTTAACTATTTTGTGTGTGGTATAAATATTAATTGGTTCAGCGCCAATGCTTTTTTCTTTCGTTTGTTTTCGACGGAAAACACACGATTCGATTTTTTTTAGCTTGCATGCAACCTATTGTATGTTTCTGGAGTGTTAACAATAGCTTCTTAATTTTTATATCCATAATTTGCATAATAAAATATTCTTGGCTTAAACACTCGTGTTTCTTCGATAAGCCTTCGGAAGCCCTAAAACCACTAATTTTGTGTCCAAGAATACAGCGCGGATATAACATTTCCTGAACTGACACGGTAGACAGGTAAAATAGGTGTGTTGTAGGTTGTCACAACAGAAGCACTTTTTTAAAACAGGCTTTTTAACAGAAGTTTTAAGTCTTCAAATATAAAGAAGGACGATTTTACTAATTTAAAGGCTTATAACTTTCAGTGGAACTTGAAATCACAAAATCGGCTTCTGTTGTGACACAATAGAGGTTTTAACTGATCAATTAGTGGCAAAATCAAGAAGCGTTGTCTTCTCCACGAGGAGAAAACTTGGACACGGAGTCGCGTTTTACCAAATCTTAACTTTGAAAGTTCAAAGCATCGCAAAGAAACGCAATTTATCAAAGGAAAAACAACCTTGTTGCACTTCCAACATTCCTCAAGCCCTCTATTAAGTTTCAACGAAATCGGCTCCCAAACGATCAAGATCTAAAGTTTTTTAACGTAAGACCTCCACAAAAATTTTGCCTTATAAATTTGTTCATGAGCAGCTTGTCACCCGCGGCCTTAACGGGTGGACGAGAATTGTATTTTATTTTCGTTTTGTTTTGCTGGAAAAATTCTAAAAAGTTGCAATTAACATTTCAACTAACAGATAAAGAATAAAAAGAACGGTACAGATACAACAAGCGAGTGCTCAACACATTCATTATTATTGTTATTATGAAAATTTTTATTTAAAAATACTTTAAATGCACAATATTTCCTGCCACACAATTAAACACACGAGCAACCATTGATGCATAAACCAAAGATTTTATACTGCAGAGCTCACTCATGAATATTTCGCGCAATGTCGCTATCATTCGTCGCACTTCGTGTATATGCTTTAAATAAACGAATACTGATGATCTAGTCTCTCACCCGCGGCCTTAATGTTGGTGAAGATTTTGTTTCGGGATTTGCATTAACCTCAGCTGACTTTTTAAATCTCAATACCAAGACTGGGATTCCCGTAATCGAGATTGATTATCCGCAAGATCCAGATTACAAAGAAAAAAATTCCGTTGAATAGCTACTAGAACTCTGGCGTAAACATTCGCAACACTTGAACTAGCTTTGGAGAGTATGGATTACTTATTTAACCTGCGAGAAAGAAGTCAGACACATGACGAACCTTGAATTCAAGCATCAGAAGAATCAAGAGTAGGAAGTGCGGTGCTTTTAAAAGAGGACTTACTGCGTGTAAGAATCACAGAACTGATTTCAAGCAACAATGGGAAATTTCAAGCAGCCAAGGTTCTTGATCTAAGTACGAACGTACTCAGAAGACCCAGAATCTACTCAATCCTTTAGAGTGTGGGGATAGCCACAACGTTAAAACAGCACAAGATATGAAACAGTAAAAAGAAACTGACGCAGACACTTAAATCTCATTATGCCACACTCGTGCAGCAGCAAATCGAAATGGGAACTTTTTCCTGGCTCAAGAGTGTCACGGATTCTTGCGAAGTTAGTTTTTGAACTACAAGCTAGAAGGTCTGGCAGTAGAAGCTAGAAGCCCTGGCACTAAACAAGAAAGCCTGGTTACTTTTGGAATAAACGTGGGCAAAATTCGGAGTGGAGTGATAAACTTTCACTATTGTCACTATTTTTCGATATTCTCCACTATAATTTTGAACTTGAGTGAGTTGACTGTTTAGTTTGTTGGTAAAGCAATGTACATGATTTCTACCAAAACCAACAGGGTATGCAGATTTGAAGAAAATTGCCAGACAAACACTGATTTCTATCAGCTTTCACTAAGAAAAGCACCTTACGAACTTTGGAATACTTTCCTAGTAAAAATCTGCAGATGTTTACTATATTTGGCATTTGATGTTTACTATATTTTGCTGACCTATAAATGCTACAACCGAAAGTAGTGACTGCTAAAGCGTACTAAATCCAAAGGTAACAAGGTATGTTACTTTTGGAAACGTACGGTACATCGACAAAGTGGATTCGGGTAAGGTTTGGTTAACAAAGGAAATTGAACAAGTTGATCAACTTTACCTCATGCAGTGATTAAATTTTTACTTGTAATCAAGGTTTTTGTTTTCATTACACAATTACTTGTGAAATATAGGAGGGCCTTTTTTCTTTCACGAAAAAGCTGAGCGATACCTAACATACATGGAAAATAACCAACAGTTACTGTCAGATCGTGTGTGTACTTAAGCAGAATACTGACCTGATTTACCACCAGTACTGCTAAATCTGTGTTCACTGATCGAACGTCTTCTAAACGCTTGATTAATTCATGGCTGTTGAGAGATGAGAATCAAGTGTTAATCATACTATGCCCTCCCCTTTCTTCCATTTAAAATGTACCCTGTGCTCTTTAACAAGAGGGAAAACTAACAACAACACCAACAGTATACTGTAATTTCCACTGAAAAACAACCACTCTAATACAGTTGTAAAAATGCTTATCGCATAATACTGCTCTAGCATTTAACTTGGTTGCCTAGGGCGATTAACCGCGTGGAAGCTCATTTTGTTAGTACATCAACAAGGAGTAGTGGGATGTCTTTGCAATAATTCAGTCTCAGAAAGTTGGTACAAAAACTAGAAATCTCGGTCTAAAAGACTAACGAGTAAGTCATATCATTTTTCATAATAAAACGTTAGCAGTAAAATTTGGCATAGAAAGAAACACAGTTGCAATAGGGATTACCTCAATCGCACTTTAGGTGTTTACAATTGTTTATAATATTGTTTTAATTATGATAGTACACCATATAACAGTAGGATCAAGTCTCAAAAAGGGCTTAGAAGAAAGCGAAATCCAAACTTATTCACATACTTCCTTGCACCCATGCAGGCCAGTCTAGATTAACAATATAGACTCTCGAAAAACGTTTCCCCATTTCCATTTCAATTCATTATTTTTCATCTTATTGATCACATGACCAACTAGATTTAGTTCTTGTAACATTTAATGGGCACCCGACAAGCTTAACTCTTCATCGTTTTACTACAGGTGCCCTGCTACTAACTTTCCTGAAAATAGAATGTTTATTTCGATTTGGAGCAAGTAAATTGTTGTTCTTGCTCCCCGGTGAGGGTAGCTTATGCTTTGTTTCTTGTCTCGCCCTCCTTGTGGAGTACTTCTAGTGATTTCGACTGATTGGCTTAATGAACACTCTAATGGGAATACAAAGGGTCTGTAAGTGGAGTCCTGAATGCAGAAGTAGGTAACTGTGGCTGCTCAACTAAACCCAGTAAACTAACAACTACTGGACAGAAATAAAGTCTACATTGACAAGTCAGAAAGAGAGGCAAGTTAGCTATGCACAACAGGAGACCTGCTTGGCAGCAAAACACCTTGGGAAGACTGCCAAGGAAGCAACTACTCTACTGGAACAATGGTGATCACAACTCACCAATCACAGCCGACCATTGTGATACATATGGTGATGTGTAACTGGTCGACCTCATCCCCTGATGAAGACTAGCAGAAAGCGGTGGAAACATCGCGATTAACTTCTCAAGTGACAACATCGTGAGACAAATGATAATACACTTTGTTATTATAGAGGAAAACAACAAGTCAGTTTTCCAAAGCACCGCGAAGACTCCAACGGTTTTATCCTTAGTCATAAATGACCCTGTAAATGCGTTTTTATCTGTATTCGTTAGGGTCACCATGGGCGCACAGTAAGAATTCCATCAAAAGGTAAAGGATTGACACTTCGCAAATTTTAGCCCTGAAAGGTCACGAGTGTAAATGATATTGTGGTTTATTTGAACTGAAACATGGAAAGTTTTACGTTTTTATGACCTTAAAAGGGAGCTGTAGAACGCTGACATGTTCTGATCGGTCAAATCAGCCCTTAGAAGGCGAGCCTCTGCCGTAGGTTTTTGGAAGATTTTTAAGATGTTAATAGAACGTGCATACTGACGTGCCCATTTTTCTAGGTTGCCTTAGGGAAAAGACGAATTTGCCTCACATACAAAACTGTCTTCGACATTGTTGTGCTTGCGACAACTTCATTAAATAAAGCACGAGAAAAGAGATCTTCAAGATTCCTAGGGACTAGTACGAGGGTAACAAAGAACCACGGAAAACCAAACGTCGACAGTTAACGGTGATTTATTGCACTGATCAAGTTGAAACAATCGTAAATTATTGGTCCCGCTTGAGCCAAAGGTTAGAAGCACAAAAAAACGAAGATACCAACAGCGCACAAATCTTATGAAACAATGGCAAAAAGGACGCCAAACTGCGCTTTTATATGCGCGTGGGAACGCTGAAAGGTCCGATTACAAAACCAGTGAAAACGAAGATAAGCATTGTAACTTAGATTGTAACGCGGACAAAGTAATCAAAATAGGACATTGTTTCTTGTCGCGGGAGTATGTATAACAACTTCTTCCCAGGCACTTAATGTCTTTGTAGAATTGCTGTAAGAGCGGAAAGTCAGGCAAGGCTTTTAGCACGAAATTACATTTAAATAACAAGGGACCACTAACTGGTTGTAAAATGCTCAATGGTATTGTCTTCCACGACTGCGTCTCAAGTGCTAAGAACCGTTTCACCCAGCTTGCTTTCAAGGATTTATTAACAATTTCGAAATCAGGCATATTGAGCCAATATGTTTAATTTTACTGATCATAGTCGATAGTTTGATTATTGGTGGTTTATGATTCCATGCGAAGTTTGATAATAGCCTGTTTACCTGATCAACAAAATCATTGGGTATGCTAAGAACAGAAGTGAAGGGCTAAACTGTTATGTTTATTTTCTCATAAAGTGTTAGATCTCTTGAGGACCAGATATTAAGACACTTTTCTAGAGAGAGCAATTTCTTTTCAAAATTATCCTTTGTTGATGTTTCCGAATCGTGAGAAAAACAGACGTCTAGACACCTACACTTATGAGGCCAGTATATGTAAAAAAGATTAGCAGGTTGCGGTCTGTTTTTTTTTTCCAGCCACATTGCCTCCGTTTTGGATTTGTTAAGTTCCAACCCTGAATACCTTTTAAAAACCTCTACCGTGTGGCACTAAATTTTTGCGGGAGTTTAATTTTGCGGATTGGCGATTTTTTGGCGTTTTGCGGTTTTCCTTGCTGGGAATTAGTTTTTGCGATTTTCTAGAAGTCGCGTTCAAATGGAACTGATAACATTTTCGTTTTTATTTGAGTACATGCAAAAGAAAGACGGATAAAACAATATGAGAATGTAAAACAGAGTAATCAGTGTCACTCTATTACAATGGATCGACAATAACTAGAGTACCACTTGACCACCGAGTTATCTATAGCATTTTCTCCTTCAAACCAGTATTCTTCTATGCAATTTCTGCACTGGAGTAAATTTTTGAGGAAAAATAATTGCGGTAATTTCATTTTGCGGGATCTTTTTTTTGCGGATCGTGAAAAAAACCCCGCAAAAATCGCAAAAATTAGAAGCCGCAAAAATTTAGTGCCACACGGTAATTTCTGAAACAACTTTTGGACGGAATTTAGGCCAGTTACCAAGCATGATGTGTCGTCTGCGTACTGAGATACCTTATGCTCCTTCTATCGGTTGGTCATTTCTTATGGAGTCTGCTAAAAATTCAACCACAGCTACGAGAGAACGTGAGAATACTGGAAAGTAGATACCCCTGTCTTACGTCGCGCTCTAATTCGAAGAAGGGCGTCGCACGATCATTATTCACAACATAGCTCTGAATCATGTTCTAAAACGTCCTACTCCACTGTTTTAAGGGGGAGCCAAACCAAAAGTCTCTCGGGCTTTAAATATGAAGTCCCATTCTATGCTAACGATGACCTTTTTAAAACCTAGAAACAAAGCTATGCCTGACATTCTGTGGATTCTATAATATCGGCCATTAAACGTACAATCTGTGCAATAGAGCGTCCTTTTTTCACGAAACTGGTCTGATCTCCATTTATAAGAAAGGCTAGAACTTTTGAGATTCTAGCGGCGATTCTAGCTTTGGTGGCAATTTTAAAATTAGTGTTGAGTAGCGAGATTGGTTTCCAGTTGTCTAAAAGAGCTCTTTTTTTAGTTTTCTTTGCAATAAGAGTGATGACTCCCCTTTTTTGATAAGATGACATTTCACCCATCTGAAAAGCTAACAATTTCTTCGCTCCTGAAAGAATTCAAGGTGGTTGCTCCGAGACTCGGCTGATCTGGTAATCTGCCATGTGGAACCTGAAGTTAAATTCCGCCAGAAGTCCACAGCTGAACAGGCAGTGACTGAAGTAGAAGCCGGTCTTAAAGGCTAACGTTAGACCATTGCAAACTGACAGAGCCTGCATAGGACATGACGCAGATCGATGTTTTTCCACACAGGGACCAGTAGAGGTACAGCAGAGGAAGCTCACTGGCCGTGTAATTCCTTTGATCAACTTAAAACCTCCTAATGACACCAACAAACCTCAAACAATGGGTCCCAGTGGATTTGGCAGTCAACATGTAGTGCATTATGTGATTGAGCATACATTAATCAATATCACTAGGCATCTGCTCACCCGGTAGGCATCACCCAGTGATAGCTGTCGCCAGGAACTGTAGCCCTGTTGATATCGACGAAACTACACTAGTTCCTGGACAACGGCTCATGAGTGTGATGCCTTGCAGCCGGTTAGCTGAATGTTTTCCTAGGAAACCTGGGGAGACCCATCGTCCCAGCTCAGTTGCCAATTTCCAGCTAATCTTTTTGTGTCCTTTCACCTTCAGATCAGTGCGCCATTCATGTGAAAACTTAACACAACCACTGTAATGTTGGGCTCACTCGTCCACGACAAACTTTGGCCCTGTAACTTTGGGAAAACTTGCAGCTATCATTTACCAATGATATAACAAACTTCGAGCTGATCGGGGAAAAATATTTTTAGCGATGTTAGAGCATATGCGGACTCCAGTTTATGAAACAAATTGCACGCAGTTAAATTTTTGCTGTTGTATTTGTATTTTTGCTAAGCTTGTGGAGTCCGCTTATATTGATGCAATACACACCCTAACCAAGTTTCAGAAACATCGGTAAACCAGAAATACGGCGGTGCTAGGATCATCTTAATGCAGCCCTACCATCACCCGAATACGAAATGAGTGCGTGGGACAGGTTTTCTAGGACTTCACATCTTTTTAAGTTAGGGGGCGACGGTGAAATGCGTGCCGGCTGCCCCATTTTTCCACCTTAACTGGAGTTGATAAAAATTCATCCGATATGGTCGCTTAGCCCATCTTCCCTCCCCTCCTGGGATCGTCGACGTGCCAACACATAGCCCCCCCCCCCCCCCCATAGAAGTGCGAATTGAGAACTGTCACAAGTGCACATTTCGTATTTATAAACAAGACTATTTGTCAGCTTCACCTGAATTTAGAAGCGGAGTAGTTTATAGTCCCAGCGACTATTTCCTCAATTTACAGCCCTGCACAGCAGCAAATAATCGATGCAAAATTGTTATAGTGCCTTGAAATTCATGTCGAAGAAGTTTGGCTCAAAATTGCTAGACAATCTTTGAAAAATATTGGAAAACGCTACTTTGGAGACAAAGCAGGTTTCCGAGCATTTTATAACGTTGACATGATTGGCAATCGGCTTGGCTCTCAAATTTGGCAAGAACTGAGAAGGCTTCTCCTAGAAATTCAGGTTCTGGATTGTTTGGACAAAGAGCATCAAGCGTGGGAAATTATAACTTCAGGGCTGCATTTAAATGACATTAGCACTACCGCATTTCTGCTCCACTGATTTTCCTGAAACTTGGTTAGGGTATGCATTACATCAATATAACGGATTCCAGAAATTTATCAAAAATACGAACAGCAAAAATTTTCACTGGATGCAATGGTATTTAAAAACTGGGATCTGCTTATGCTCTAATATTGCTAAATATATCCCCCCAGTAAAATCAAAGTTTATTTTAGTATTGCTAAATGATAGCTGCATGTTTTCCCAGTGTTTTATAGCCATCGCATCAAAGCCCAGAACGTTATGACCCAACGTTTGTCATGGACGAGTCAGCCCAACAACAAGCGGAGCCACCTTAAAAATCCTAGATTCCGTCGGATACAATGGCAATCATTGTTATGTCTTCACAATGGTCATAAATTCTCTTGACATGGTTATCCCTAATGACTAAGGTAAGGTAAAAGGTTGATAAAGTCGCACACGAGCCAAGCAGGCCCACACGGCCGGAGCTTAACCTGGTTTCTGCAGCATGAAGCAACTGAGAGTATTGCTATTCCGCCCTGGCTGGGATGCTAGTCCATCGTAGGGTTACCACCAGCAGTGTGTCGCCGGTATCCATTTTATACACCTGGATGGAGAGAGGCAATGTGGGGTAAAGTTTCTTGTCCAAGGAAACAACACGATGGCATGGACTGAGCGTCAAACCACCAACCTTCAGATCTGAAGTCCAACGCGCTAACCACTACACCAGCGTGTCCCCACAACAGTCACACCTAATGACTAAGGAATTGCAATGTTTTCTTGAGAAGCAAGAGGTTTAGGCTGCGCCAATGCACACAATTCTACAAATAGGCCAATCTGTCCTCACCACTGATTCTTTCCATCCATTACAAACAAAGTGGCGGGGTAGATAAGAGTAGCAGCTTGAATTCAATTAGAACTGTCCGTTTCTTGGGTATGCTGAGGAACAAATGTTAAGCCAGTACCTGCAAACAAAACCAGACCTGTGCAAAAGGTATATGGATGACGACGTCGAACTAGTATCTTTTGCAAAACAGGAACTTGAACATTTCCTTTTTTTGCGTCAAATGTTTACCCCAAACTCGAATATAGGTAGTCCGTCTCCACAGAGAGACTTCCCTTTCTGCATATTACACTGATAACCTGTGACAACTGTATCTCTGCGTAAATTTTCACTGTGGGAAATACAGTACAACGAACAATAAGCGAGCAAAGAGAACCACGTGAGTCTTGGAGACAGGGTGATGGAGCCTCGAGACCGTGTTGAGACCGCCATTCCACCAACACCTTTTCAAAAACACGACTCTGGCCAGAAATGCATGGACTTATTGTTCTTAGCTGCATTAATCTTAAAAGGAATTTAGCAAAGTCCCAGCCAAAGTACAGCTGAAACTACCCACAGATGGAAGAATTCAACGGCACCATATATGTAGCTTTAGTTAGGCTGAACTCATATGATAGAGTAGAAGAAACAACTGAAACAATGCCCAACTGGTTGAAAACATTCAATAAATTCAAATTGGAGGAAACAAACAATTCATGTCATCTGAAATGGAATACCAACTGTTAGATCAAGTTTGAGATCTCTAAAAGAAACCTAAATTGCGTTGCCTCAAAGCAAAATCAGGATTCTCAGAATAAACTAAAAAAGGGCTTTTTGACTGTGAGTTTTCTTGTGCCCTACTCCACCCCAAGGAGCCCATTCACAGGCTAAATTAGTTTATAACAAAGAAATGGACAGTCACGCCTACCTTACCTACTGTACTGCTTCTCGGGCTCATTCAGCTGAAACCTACAATGCCATCAACAGAATAGCACTATGGAGTCCTTTGTTTAGCCCTTGGTTACCTACTGCAGCTCATTAGACAAAGCGAGGGAGTTGATAGCCCCATAAATCACTGATTACATTGCAACTAAGAGGTCCCAATGATTACCACATACCAACCCACAAACAAGGCTGTAAGCATCCTTAGAAACGCCACCTCCATGAAGACCAGCACAGCCACCAATATGACCATACAGAAATGCCAAAAATCTGAGGTAGCTGTTGGTCAACAGCAGTTTGCCCTCCACTCAAATTCATCCACTGGGACCTCTTCACTGTGAGCAAACCATCTGTTGAATCTGTGCGTACCTGTTGTACCAACTAGCTCAATTTCAACACCAGGATGATCGATAAGGGTCAGAAAGCAATTCACAAGCACAACATAACCAATTGCATCACAGAAATGCCCTGAACTGGAAGATAGCTTCAAGCAACATCAACTTACCAACAACACTTCTAAGGACATGAAAGAAGTCAAAGAGAGACAGCAAAAATACCTTGGGTAGAGTT
This sequence comes from Siderastrea siderea, assembly GCA_964030785.1. Lineage (NCBI taxonomy): Eukaryota > Metazoa > Cnidaria > Anthozoa > Scleractinia > Rhizangiidae > Siderastrea > Siderastrea siderea. Next base: position 17,672,447 of record OZ034972.1, on the reverse strand, counting down.
TTTATCCGTGCTTTTCTGGGGTACCAATTCCAGCTGTGAGGATAAACCCTGCTACAGCAGCAGAGGGATGCTAAGGATATGTGATAGGGATGTCTGGTCCCTACTCATGTCTAGAATGACCATTTAGTATTCATCGCATAAAAAGGGCAGCCAGAGGAGACGGTCTGTGTTTGAGCAGTGACCTCAACTATAAAGTTATATCAAAGTACAGTTCATCTGACCCAGGTTCTGAATCACTCTTTGTTTAGATCAACAAGCCACAATTCTCCCCATGATAACAAAGCCGACCTGAATAAGCTTTCTGCAACACTCATAGACAATACATAAACTACGGGACAATTCTTAATGCTGAATTGAAGGCACCAAGTTAACCCTTTTTTTCCTAAACTAAATATTCTACCTACATTTAGTGTCAATGCACTTCAGGTAGGAACTTTTATGTATTGTTAACATAAAAACCATTACCACATTTCTTTTAGCGCATTTCTAGAACAGGCAGCCAAACCCACAATTACTTTACAAGATCCGCTAAGTCCTATAGGCCTCACAACTGTAGGACCAATATCAAGCTATTCACAATGTTATTTCAAGGCACGAAACTTTGGGATAACCTACTTTTCAACACCAAAAGGACACCAAACACAAGAGGATTTAAAAAAGCATTTAGAAAATATTAAATTGAAATTCAAAATCGTACCATGTGTGATGTATACACCTTATCCAGTTGCTTCCTAAAGCCCAAATAACCATGTGTGTAAGCTATTTAAGGGGAATGAATACTCATTCATTCAGGGCTTCAAGAAGATTCCTATCACTATTTCTTTAGATAAATTTATAAATATTATTTTGTACTGTTATATGGCGAAATTCAATAAAATACAGAAAAATACAAAAAATTACTACTAAAAAAAGCAATAGTTTTTTTTAACTGCCTCAAAGTATGCAAGCTTCAACTAGGAGAAGCGAAAAATGCTGCATTATGTTAAGGATGAAACATTGGATTAAAATGGACTAAATGAAAAGAGAATGGAGTACTGAAAGTTTTGAAAATAATGAAGAGTTGGACAGGCCTGTTACTAGGGTGTGTGGCAGGCACTAAAAGGGGAGGGACAGGGGGCATTAGCAAGCATGAAACACAACACAAGCACAGAACTGACACAAAGGCTAGCCTGTTACTTGGCAAACAGTCCTTCCGATTATATTTTTAAGTCATATGTTTTTAACCTTCTATTACCACTGTCTCCTAACAAGCCATAATAATGGCATCATAGTCGCCATAATGGCCAGCAGTGACCTGCTGTATTCTGGCAAGGTAGTAGAACGTACCTGGGGTTTATTTCTAATGTAGGTTGAAATATTTGATACTTTGCATTGTCAATGTCTTGGTACTGCTCTGCCCTCATAACTTTAAGCCAGTGTTTAGCTGCCACCATGTCTGGAACAGTCACCATCACTGGGTGACTTGTCTGACTCAGGTGTTTAGAAACCTGCCAACAAGAAAGCAATGCTGTTAAAATACTACACATCCTACCCCTACAGACCACTTATGAATTTCCTTTGAAAATTCCAAATCTTTATAGTTGGATATGGCGAATACGTATTTTATCCACCGATTAATCAGTGACTTATTAGATGGATATGTTGACAGTTAAAGAGAAAGAACAATGTGCGTTAACAAAATGACTCCCCTTGTTAGTTACAGACTTGGTGGTATTTTAATAGGTTAGATATTAAAGCTATTCCAGTGTTAATACATAGCCTGAACTCACAACAGAAATATCAGAAGTCGCAGTGAAAAAAAGAAACAATGTAAATGGCCATATAAATCCTATCTTAATTTCCAATTAAAGCAAGCATTAAAACTACTTTATGACGAAAAAGCTGAATCCACTGTTTTTTCGATATTTCAACCAATTAATACATTTACGTTAACTTTTTGTGGGTGAATTTGTCTTAACTTTGACAAAATTATGCACGAAAATGGGCAATCGTAGGGGTGAACATGTTAGCTGAAAATGGCAAATGTGCATGTGAGCAGGACTGAATTAATTTTACAAGTGAAGTTAAACCTCGATGTGTCCACTTCACATACAGCAACCACTTCTTTCTGATACTTAATGTGTACACGTGACCTGATTAATCTGTTTGATACGTTTAACAGCAGCAACAACTGGTTATAAATAAATTACTTTATCTTATGACTCATATGGCCCAGAATGCACTTTCAGTGTAAAGCTATTTAGAAAATCCCTGTATGAGGGCACATAAGTGCGTTAGGGGCAAAAAAAAAAAAAAACGTATGGCCCTGTGAGAAACATGCGGCTCCACACGACTTCAAATTGAACTACTATTGTTGTCATAATCATACTATTTGAATCACTTTACAACATTATATATTATCTGAATCACCTAAAAACGTTTTATTCGTCATTATGGTAAAACACTTATTGACCAAGATAGGATGAACCAGACGTTTTCCTCTCCAGCCCTCCCACTCATTCGAGAGGCACATTCTCTATCTTAACGATAGAGCCAATCGTTAAGGTGATTCCATAGAAAAAGAAGGACTATTTAAAATTTTCTAAGACTTGGTACAACTGGCTATCATTTTTAGAGCATTTCAAAAATGCAATAAAAAAAAGGGGTCCGAGCTTGTTTACGGACGACATGGATAGCCATTTACAGCAGCTATACGACCTGCAAGGTTTTCCCGAGAAAACCTAGTAATCCGAAATGAGACCAATAATTGCTTTAAAAAGTGATTGCTTGTATTGAAATATTGGAGGAATATTGGAGGAAAATTGGCTAAGGGTCCCAAAAAAATTTATCTTGTTATTTCGCTTATTGTGTAGTTTGTGTATTGTTATGTTGTTATTTACAAAATAGCGGCTCAGTGATCGCTAGTTTCCGAGAAAGAGAGGTTTGAAATTCGTTGTCATGCGGCCATTTTGAGCCGCCATCTTGGAATTTTGCGTGTAGACTCCCTTCCGGTCTCGCGCACGGCTGAATGTCTTTGAATCTATAGCGGCGAAGCTATCACTTAACCACTTAAACAGCAAAAACCGGAAACGGACTTTGAGAAAGTCTAAGTAAATGAAAACATAATGAAAAGCTATATCAACCTGAATACTAACAGACTTTTTGGTGGTATTCAATTTATATTCCACGCATCAGAAAAGAGCAAGCTCAGTTTATCATAAATACCCGGGCATATTTATACACAACAAGGCGAAAAGCGTACCGCACATTCATGCAGCAAGGTAAAGTTGACAAATCAAAAGAGCAATATTACAATTGCCGGCTACAACTACCTCATACTAGAAGTATTACCCAGTTGGCGCAGACCAAAAGGATCGTGGGCTCTGGGGACGAGATTGCCTCGAACACGCGCGAAGTAGTAAGGTCGGTAGTTGACAAATACCACCTCATTCCTACACCCGTATTTTTCTCTTTTAAACCACCCAGCGTACAAAACCAACACAACATAGTGAATCACATGTTGATATCAAAAGTTTCTCAAGTATTAAATATACAAGTCATTATGTCTGTAGAAAACATTGAAGAAATTGAACAAGTATCGTTGGATTTACCCCTTGTGTATGAGGATCTTTGTAACATGTTTGAAAACATATGTAAGGTTTATAATCGTAGAATGATTAGTAAAAGATTAGCAAGTGGTTGGAAAGAAATTGATGAGGATATTCTCGATGCGCCGGTTTGTGAAGAGCGACAACGAATCGTGAATGTATGGACGTTTAGTAATGTTTATGATATAGGTGCTGAATCAACCGGGGTATGTTCAATTTGTAATGAAAATGGAGTTATTCATCATATCGATTTACCATGCAACGAAGAATTTATTCGTTTCTGGGAAGAGGATGATTAAATATTCTTTCGCACACCGAGCCAAGTCTAAATTTAAATATATCGAAATGGTCTAATGAACAAGTTTAAACCGGTGGCCCTTTTATAACTGACAGCTAACGTGAAACGAAAAAAAGACAATAACTTTTCACGTGTAAAACAAAAGAATACATACCAAATCTCCCTAGCGACTGAAAAAGTATAAATAGATTTTTTATTTACTTTTCAAACAGTTAGTTGCCAGGGTGATTTGGTATGTATTCTATTGTTTTGCACGTGAAACGGCTTTTGTCTCAGCGGCTATTCACATGATATTTATTTTCAAAATATCTGTGACATAATCTCTTATCACCGATCGGGTTTTTCCCAAATTGTGTTTACAGGCGTGTGACTTCGAGGTCCAATGAAGTCGTAATCAATATAAGCCTACACAGACATGATTACATTAATTCATAATCAAAATATTCATTGCCGTCAGCAGACGTTTTGAGACCTATTTTGTAAACAAATTGAGAAGAATCGTCTTCCAGCAGGTCTTCTGCAAGGCGTTTAGGGGCCCACACACGAAAGTCATCTCCATTCTTTGTTTCTAAAGTTAAAATAGCTGAATTCCCAAATTTGCCTCTCCGGTGAGCAACTTTTTTAATTTTGTACACAGCGTCTGAAATATCTCGCCATTTTAAAATTTCTTTTCTTTGAAAACTTTCCTCTGTTGGCCAATAGTCTTGTGACCGGAGATATCTTGTTGATCTGTACAGACATCCATAGTAAGATACATTGAAAATACATTTGTTTAATATGGTGTGCTTTTCTGCTCGAGGTAAATTTCGTGAAGCGGAACCGTTGCGTGACATTTTACTCAGAAAAGAGACCGGAAGTCTATATTTCTCTTTCCCAGACCTTTAACGAGCAGTAAAAAACATGGCGGGTGACTCGCACACGCTTTTTTTCGTATTTTTGCATTTTTATATAAGAAAAAGGGTTTCATTTTCAACTTTATGAGGAAAAAATCGTTTTACGGGACCACATCTAGTCCTGAAGTGGGGTAGCCATCTTTGTCACGAGTTGGTAACAATATTTTTGAAACACACTCACGAGTAATAAATCTTATTTGCTTAATTTCAGGGGGTGTGAGAAGCTCAACTAGTTGATAACAAATAGCTTGCAAGACTGCAATCATTTTTTTCTGCGTATATTATTCTTCGAAGATCTTACAACGGAGCAAATGTATTGCTATATTTTTTACAAATAGACGGTGGAATCTCCATACAGTGGTCAATGATGAAATTATCTATTATTTTCAATTTATCAAGGAAAACTTGTTTGTCAAAAGTTTCACCTCTGAGGTAGAAGCGAATCTCATCCCATTTTCAATAACAAAGGCGGTGTCATAAACACTTGGATCAACGTTTGAAATTGTTTCTTTAACACCATAAACAATTAGATGCATTGCATTAGACCAAATGCATTGCAAATCGACTAGAGAAAGTTCTTCCGACTTTAATAAATAGTGATCAAACTGGATACGTAAAAAATCGCTTTATTGGAGAAAATATCCGCTTAATCTCCGATGTTATCGATGTGTACGAGAAACAAAATCTGCCTGGCATGCTTCTATTTATAGATTTCGAAAAAGCTTTTGATTCCCTCGAATGAAAGTTCTTATTCGAGGCTATTGACGCTATGAACTTTGGGCCAATGTTCCAGAACTGGATTCACGTCTTTTATTCTAACATCTCCAGCTGCGTACTTAATAATGGTTTTGCTTCGAATTTCTTCTCCCTTCATAGAGGAGTCAGGCAAGGGTGTCCCCTATCAGGGCTGCTATTTATCTTGGCTGTTGAAACGCTGGCCCAATCCATCAGGCAGAATAATAACATATGTGGCCTGAAACTTAATGACACTGAAATAAAACTAAGTCTGTATGCTGATGACATCACAGCCTTCATACTTAACGACTCTTCTGCGGACCACCTATTTAACCTCCTAAGTGAATTTGGAGAGTGTTCAGGTCTTAAAATAAACATTTCTAAAACAGAAGGAATGTGGCTTGGCAGCCTTAAACAAAACAAGGGCAAGCGATCCCCCTTTAGTATCTCGTGGCCAGAGAAATACGTAATTGCTCTCGGTGTTGCTTTCGCTTACGACCCGGCGGATAGCTGCAGAATCAATTTCGAAGAAAAAATTGTTTCACTGAAAAAGACTTTAAACCGGTGGTCAGCGAGAAATCTAACTTTAATAGGAAGGATATGCATTGTCAAGACTCTCGCCATCTCCAAACTAGTCTATAACACATCTGTTCTCTCAGTTTCATCCAACATATGTAAACAAGTCAACGATATTTGCTTCAGGTTCGTATGGAAAATGAAGCCGGATAAAATTAAACGGCACACTCTTATTGGTCCTCTTGATAAAGGCGGTCTTAACATGGTTGACTTTGTTATGATGGATAAATCTCTTAAGGCTGCGTGGGCAAAGCGATTATGTGAAGCTGGAGATAGTAAATGGTGCGCTGCCTTCTCCTTGGCCACAACCCACCTCGGTGGCACTTTCCTTTTCGAATGTAACTTTGATATACATGACTGAAATCTGTCTTCAGAATTACCCTCCTTCTACAAAGAAATACGTTCGGCCTGGCAGGAGATACACTCTACAGACCCCTCATCTGCTGACGAATACGGAAATGAAATCATTTGGAACAACCGTTTTATTAGAATAGATGGAAAACCGATCTTTTTTCTGTCATGGTATCAAAAAGGTGTGATTAAAATACGCGACCTTCTGGTAGATGGTAGGTTCTTGTCCATAACCGAATTTCAAGATAAATATGGTCTAAAAGTAAATTTCTTAAAATATTACGGCCTCCTCTCTGCAATCCCTAGCAAATACCCTCCAATATGGCTGTCAGAGATAACCTAACCCCCTCTAATGTCACTGCCAAAATTGCTCGCGAACTTTTTGTTTTGAAAGTTCTTAAATCCCCAAAAATAGAACTAGAACTAGTCGGAAAAAACTTATCTCCGAAAGCTATCTACCAATTGCCTTTTAAAGTCACAGTAGAAAACAAACTAAGATGTTTCCAATACAAAATCATTCATGGTATTCTTCCTACAAACAAACGCCTTTTTAAAATGGGACTGAAAACGTCACCTCGCTGTGAGCGCTGCAACTTTCCCAACGAAACTTTGGTTCATCTTTTGTATGAATGCCCCATTACGCAAAGTTTTTGGCGTGAAATTGTTAATTGGTGGAATGAGAAACGATCGGAGAATCGTTCCTTAAGCGTGACGGATATTCTGTACGGCTATAAACCAGACTGTACTAAGTTTTACGCCTTAAACCATGTTCTAATCATCGCAAAATATCACATTTTCCAGGCTTGGTTGGATAACAGCCCCCCAAGCTTTGAAATGTTTCATCTCGTTCTCAAAGACAAGATCCTTTGTGAAAGCAGAATCACTTTTAAAAACAACACCTTGTCGAAATTTAGATCAAAATGGACAACATTATGCGCTTTAGCCCCTCAAAATGTTTCCACATAGAATGTGCCACCTGCTTTTTTTTTTTTTTTCCTATTTCTTTTTTTTCTTGTTTTCGTTAAAATTGTAATTAAATTAATCTGTTGTAAACTAACTCTGCACTTGTACTTATATGTAGTGAAACGGTGTCATTTTTTCTCTGTATTATCAATATTGTATCTGTTTTTTGTACGTCTTTTTTTTTTCCAACATTCAATATTGTGAAGTCTTATTTTCTTCAATAAAAAAAAAAAAAAAAAAAAACCATTAGATGTCCAATTTTTATGAGTGATGAATCACGGACCGTGCCGTGCAGGTCGAGGAATATGTATTGCGGGGGTGAGCTACCCCATCTGTGAAAGTGGATAACTGTTTTGGTGTACTTCTCGAATGCTTTGGTTGAATGATTAGAAATTGAAATTGTCGTGGCTTGTGGTGTTACATTCACCTCATTCATTTCTGGTGGAAACCATTCCACAACCATAGTGTAGTAACCGACCGGAAGTGGATGGAGGTTAAAGCCGAGGCGTGACCGGTACTGGTTTGGTGAGTCTTTTTCAAACACGAGCCGGAGAACGTAAGCTTTTTTGTTTATTCGATGTGGAGACTCGGGAAAATCGTTAATACCCAAAATACCGATGTTGTTTTCACTCGACGATTCATCAACATCTTCCATCAAGTATCTGAAGGCGTCCTTTTTATTTGTCGAGCTAGTGATGTGGGATTCATGAATTGTTTGACTGACAAGATCTGACAGAGATGTTATTTCACTTTGCATAAAATCAATATTAACTGCGGATTTCGGATCTTTGCCATCGGTGTGTAAGTTGACAATTGTATTGTTATTTAAGTTTAAGTCTCCAGTCATACTGTTAGTGCCATCAAATTTGAGAAACTTTTTTTGTGTTATGTCATCAATTCTGTAGTTAACAAACTCGACACATGCGGCGTCTCTTGGGTTTGATGGAAGATCAAGATTGATAATCGAATTATTTTTCATATCAATATCAGCTGCTTTATCCAGTTTTTTTACAAGCTGATTATCGACATACTTTTTGTTTGTGGCTTGATCTACCTGTTCTGGGTCTTTTACGTTGTAAAGTGTATTATTATTCATATCAATGCTTGCTTCCATTTTCCCGCCTTCCTTTTTTGAAAGAAAGATATTTCTCGTGTCCTGATAGTTTATTACCTTTGACAGATCACCTTGGACAGGATAAGGGTTGCTTTTTAATCGCAAAATATCGTACTTATTTTGCATGTCAATATCAACACAACTGCTGGCACTACCCTCAGGCCCAGGATCACCTTTGTTGCCTTTTGGACCCTGGGGTCCTTGTGGCCCTTTCTGGCCTTGGGGACCAATCATACCTCATGGTCCCGTGGGACCTTTTTCACCCCTCGGTCCATAAGGACCTTGTGGTCCTGCCGGGCCTTTGTCACCCTTCGGCCCAGGAGGACCCCCTGGGCCAGGACGACCCACTTTTTCACTTTCACTCATCGTTTGGCTAGTTTCATTTATTTGGCTGTTAATATACCCCATTATATATCTTCATCAAAATTTCTTTTCATTAATTTTTGGGGCTTGTCATAGTAAAAGAAAGAATATTATTTATCGGTGGCGCAATCTAACGTGGTATGATCAACACCTATCTCGTCCGCAATCCGTTTGTTTTCTCGTGGAAGAAATCTGAAAATACAAAAATGGCTGCAGTTATCCCGGATGTTTTTCGGCACCTTGTAGAAGGTTTGAGTGAGGTACATAACACAGCAGTTTCTGTGCCGCCCGTTGATAAAATAATTAATGATGCTGTTTTGGTTGCTTTCACAAACAAGATCATCAAAGACAATTTTTCGGTTGTCCACCGGAAGCTCTTCGAGTGGAATGATTTCATCACCGAAGCCTCGATAACCTCATAACCAACCTTGGGGTTTATTTCTTCATCAAATGTCCGTAAAAGATCCTGGTATTTGTTCTGGTGCAGGTTTTTTGAAAATAAATCAATTTTATCGAACTCTAACAACTCATAAATCATAAATAGCAATGTATTTGTTTTACCAGAATTACTGGGTCCACAAATAAGCATACGGAAAACATCTTCTGGCATACAAGGGTGACCTTGCGCGTAGTTACTCTTTGAAACACCCCGGTCATAATTTGGAATCTTCATTTTTTTTGTTTCTATATATTCACGCTGGAAATATGTCAGTGAAAAAGTGGCATCAGTTGGCTGAAGAAAAGTCGGCGGTCGATCAGCAAACACAAGACATTCACCAAAAATTCAGAAAAAACAAAATAAGCAAAGAGTTTGGTCAGCTTTCAGGAGAAGAACTTTTTAAACCTATTACAAAAAGAGTTGATGAAACGAGCAGCGCCACTGTAGAAGAAGAAGAAGAAGAAGAGGAGCAGGAAGGTCCTGATTACACAATGGATGAATTTGACGCAATTAACCCTTTTGGTGATGAATTCAGACCGGATGCACCAACACCGGCACCATCACCACCACCAACACCAACACCACCACCACCACCAACACCACCACCCCCGTATCAAGAATTTGATGGTGATTTTCCACCACCACCCCCACCATTGATGGAAGAACCAGTGATGCCGGGACTGTCTAAGACAAAAATTTCAACAAAAAAAAGTTTATCAACCCTTTTGGGAACGATCAATCAGCTGCTCACGAAATACGGAGATGACCCCACTTACAGAGTAAAAAAAGAAGATTCTGACATATGGTAAAACCGCGGAGGATCTCAGAAAAATAAGAGATTCAATTTATGCGCAGAAAGAGTCAACAAAAAAAGCATCTCTTGAGAAACGGTTACAGGAGGGGAAGCATAGACTAAAGTCCACTCCCCCACGCAAAAGAGAAATTCCTCCAACCCCTCTGGAAAAAGCTGTCATGAGCCGAAGACCTTTTGTTGAGCTTTCAGACAATGAAGAGGACTTTTCTGAACAGGATTGGGAAACTGAAGGAAGCGGCATCGCTGATGAACCTGAAAAATTGATCGACCAACTTCACTTGTGCTTAGGATCGATAAAAGCAGGAAACAGCTCAATAAAACTAAAAAATCAGGTATTGTCTCTGCTTGATTCACTAGTTGGACTCGGCGCAATCGACAAAAAGCAAAAGAAAAAAGTTATTCGTAATTATAGAGACCAATGATGAGCTTTGATATTCTGCTTGACTCGAGCCTCGCAAAACTAGAAAAGGGCGGAGAACGGAATGGTTCACACGATTTTACAATAAAGTTTAATCCCCCCGATCGAATTGGGTTCAGGAAACTATAAAGCCGCGCTAAACAGACTTATCACAATGAGTTACTCGTGGTACAACATCGATGCTTTTTACAATAACAACAAAATTCACTGGAGAACGAAAACTGAAGCGTGGCAGACCTTAACTTTTCCGAACGGAATGTATGATTACAAAAGAATCAACACTTTTCTTCAGATCCACACCGGTAAAGTAGACCCGAAAGACAAAGACAGTGCTTTCATTTTCAATCTGTATTTCGATCTGTCAATTTACAGGGTTGTAATTTTGATGCATGCATGAAGATTATGAGCTTGACTTGTCTCAAGGATCTTTCTCTGAATTGCTTGGTTATGGGAAAAGTATCTTGAGTGGAGATAGTGTCGGAAGAAAAGTTCCAAATATCACAAGAGGTGTTGATTGGGTGTATTTGCACTGCGATCTTATCACACGCCGAACAAACAATGTTCCAAGTGATGTGTTATACAGTTTCTCAACAACAGATCTTCAGGTTAGCTATCCATTTAAAATAGAGCCGCGTCGGCTTGAGTGGCAAACTGTGAATAAAAGCTATATTTATGAAATAAGAATTGGGTGACAGACGGAAGAAACAATATCCGGGATCTCAACGGGACAGACAATTAGCTTAATGATTCAAAAAGAGTAAGGATTTTGTTGGTATAAATATACAATTATGAATCATCCGAGTGAGTGGGCAAGATTTTTTGACAAAAACACCGGAAGTTATCGATATAAATACAAAGGGTCGGATGTGATCCGTGACACCCTCATGACCACCGGTAAAGTATTCAAAGGCACTGTAAAGAACGTGGCAAAGAAAACTGCCGAAAAAGCCACAAAAACAATCGCTGAAAAAGCGGGTCAGAGAGTTGGTGAACTTGCTGTTGAAAAAGGTTCAAAACAAATACGAAAACTACTGCAAGAGCGAAAGCAAAAACCGGTGTCTCAGGATGCAAAAAAGAAACTTGCAAATATTTTGCAAAACCAAGTGCCAAAAAAATCAGATGACGCCCTTGTGAAATTAAATCGAATTTTGGCAAACGAAATTTAATCAAAGAAATTTTTTCTCTTAATATAAACTCTTGTCAACATGTTCAGAACTCCACCATACCTCGAGAAGATTACATACGTTCAAGTTAATTTGGACACCCCGCTCACCTTCCCTGGGAATAACCAATATCAAAACAAGTCGGGCCACAAATTTACCGTAAGAGACCGGGACAATTTTTATGACTGGTACAACGCTTATTTCCGCGTCGATTTTAAGTTTGAAGCTGTAGCAAATGGAGCCGACATTGGTGCTGACACTGAATCGGCTCCGATCAACGGTTCTCTCTCATTGATCAGAAGTTTGAAACTAAAATCAGCTGGAAAAATGCTGTACAAGGCGGAAAATATCCACAAGGGTATTTTCATCAAAAATCTGCTTGACTTTTCAGACGATTTTTCGAGAAGCGTGGCAAAAAACCAGTTTTGGTATCTTGACTCTGACGCCACCACAGCGACTGATAACAATGCAACGAACCTTGGAATGCGGGCAAGGGCACTTCTATCACATGGAGGTGAGATAGTTCAGACCATTATCCCTTTGAACAGATACTCCTTCTTCGAAGGTCTTTCCGACAGGCTGCTGCCACTGATGCAATTTGAGTTTGAAATTGTTCTGCAAAACGATAGAGAAATGATTTTCCAAAACGATGGAACAGCTCGAAGGATTGTTGTCCGTAAATTTGAGTTGTGGGTGCCACAATTACATTTCACTGGCCAAGGACAAACCCTGGTCAATGAAAATTTCTTGCGGCCAACCCAATGGAAATACCTGAAAGAAACTTTGCATTCCAGCAGCGACCGAAGGGATGCAAATGGTATGTGGTTGATTACATCTGGGATAAAACACCCCAAGCATGTCTTTGTATTCCTTCAACAAACTCGGAAACAAAATTCTTATACGCAAAACCCTTACATCTTTGACACATTTGATATCGATGGTGATAACTCAGCAAGATTGGACACTTGCCGCCTCCAATACGCCACAAACTTTTACCCTGAGCTTGATTACGACCATGACTTTAAAATAAGAATTTTGAATGATTTGATCAATTTCAGATACAGAAAGAATGAGTACAACACCGGCGTTCAGCTGCAGCTTGCCAACTTTGAGAAGTTATACCCAATTATCTACTTTGATCTACGAAATACCAAAGAAAGTGTGACAGGCAACCCCAAAAAGCTTGAATTCCATTACAGACTGAACGAAGCCGCTAACGCTCAAGATTACATAATCTTCGCCGTGGTTTTGAATGAAGAAGAATTTGTGCTGAAGCAAATTGGCAATGAGCTTGTCGCCGTCTAGACAAATAAAAAAATTCTGAATATAATATACACGCACGATGAGCACAACTTATCATCCATATAAAATTGCACTGACTGATGGTCAGAAAAAGAAACTTCAAAAAGCTTATGTTTGAGTTTCGGCGCTGAAAAGGTGCTGAAAAAGATATTCGGAAAGGGTTTTTGGGCCGAAGGAAATTGAGCTTTATAAACTTGTCCAGCAGATGACTCCTACTCAGAAAAAGGCGGCAGAACAATATCTTGTTGGACAAGGTTTTGTAAAGGGAGGTTCAGCACAGTATGGTGGTTTTCTTGGTATGTTAGCGTCAATTGGAATACCTTTGGCTATCGACTTAGTCAAAAAAATAATTGGAAAAGGTTTGCAAACTCAACCACCACGCTCACGACCACAACGAGCACCACCCCTCCCTCCACCTCCAAAAAAGGGTGGGGGAATGCAAATTCGACCTCCACCTTTCTTTGGAACTTGGGATGATTATTTGAAAAAAAAAAGTTTGAAGATAAACCTCTATCCAACATTGACCTCAGAAAATGGTGCAACTTCTTACGAATCCCCATCAAAGGTATTTTTAGCAGAAACGAAACAAAACCCCTGTTTCATTCTCCATGTATTATCAACTTGGATGATTTCGGAAGTTTGGGAACTCATTGGGTGTGTTGTTGGCGTGCCAAAAATGGTACGTACGAGTATTTTGATTCATTTGGGCTTCCGCCACCTTTGGAATGGAATAAAGAAATGTCAATGCACGGAATCAAACATTTTTTCAGAAATGATAACCAAATTCAATGGGAACAAAGTGTGAGATGTGGTTACTACTACCTTCTCTTTTTAAACGAAAGACACAAAGGCACTGGTTTCGTCGATATTTTGAAAATGTTCACCGATGATGTCCTTCAAAATGAGCAAATAGTAAAGAATTATTTTTCATAAGATATATACAATGGAAGTGTACTGTGTAAAGGAAAAGCGGCACATGCCCAATGTGCAGGGAGGTGAAAAGGTTGTAATCACAAAGAACAATCGAAAACTCTTAAAGGTAAAATGCGCTATTAGCGGAATAACGAAAACATGTTTTATGCCGGGAAACTAGGTGAGCCCTCCCGCGCGGAGGGCAGTGGTATATTTGGCGACGTTGCCATGGCGGTGGGTGATCTAGCTATTACAAAAGGGATCCCATTTCTTGTGAAAAAAAGTTTTGAAGCTGGACGATATTACGCTTCTGAAGCTATGAGACACCCCAAACTGCAAAAGAAAGCAATAAATTACACGCTGAACAAAGCCCGCCCAGTCATTGAAAAAGTTGGTAGTGAAATGGTAGATCAACTTTCAACTAAAGTTCGACCAAACCTACATTACAAAACTGACAGACCTGATTTAGATGGGGCTGGGTTTGATATACATGCAGCAATAGGAAAATTTCCTAAACCAAAACAGGGTTGGGTATTACCTGGACATAATTATACAGGGCCATACAATCCCCTTGAACAGCAGGTAAACTTCGATCCAGAAACGGGTAAAATTCTGGAAATATATCAACCACCAACAGGTGCAACAGACGCAATCGCAATGCAACATGACGTGGACTATGGTGTTTGTTCGAACCGAAGCAAAAAATACGGTGAAAATGAAAAAAATTGCAAACACAAAGCGGACAATTTATGGAGAAGGCTCTTGACGCAGTTCCGTTGAAACAAAGGCAGTGGGGTCATGCGGCTGCGAGGAACACAATTAATTTGAAACAAAAGTTGAGGTTGGGCTTGAAGTAGTGCTCCACCACTTTTCAAACTCCTGTTTTGCGTGCCACCTGCTTGCAAAGGTTTTAGGAAGGTGATGAGAAATAGATTCCATAATTTCTTTTTTGTGGGGCCAGCATTCAGAAGGTACCATTTCAAAATAATTGTGCAGAAAACAGGGGTAGTTCACTGACTTGCCGGTTATCTCCTAAAATTGAGCAATAACCTTACCCAGAAAAGCGACCTCGCTGGAAGAAAATATTTTGTCAATGTTCCATTTCCGAAAAACATTTTTTACATGAAAATTACTCTTTGGAAGAGCAGTGGAACTTCTCCGATTTTCTTCTTGGAACTGTTCATAATCATCACATTCAAACACTCTACCACATTTTGGACATTCACGACAGAACTCATGCACCACATAAACTAGTTGCTCCTTGCATGAAGGACAACGATTAATCCTATTTGATAATGGGCATAAGTGTAATTCATTTCTTTTTTGCAATATTTCTTGCATCATTTTTGACGAGATTTTCACACCTTGCAAACAACCAAATGGGTCGTCCATTTTTTTTTATTGTATGGTATACAATGAGCGCGCGCATTTTCAATAGGTTGTCAAAAATTTATTACAGTCCGCAAAGGTATTGGAAAGGGTTTGCAGCGATTAAGAAATTAGCCCAGGCAGCGAAAGTCTTGGAAGATGTGACTCAAAACTGGTTGATGAAGCAAGCTCTTTGGCAGGTTTATTTACCAGCCCCACAGTACATTCCAAGACCGAAATTTGATGTTCCTGTTCCAAACAAAGTTCACCAAGCCAATCTTCTGTATCTCCCACACGATCGCCCACCACGCTCCCGTAAAACTTTTAAATATGCCCTCACAGTGGTAGATGTGGCCTCTCGATACAAAGAGTCCGAACCGTTGACCACAAAAGAGGCCAAAGAAGTCGCACCTGCTCTGGAACGGATTTATAGTCGTGGTCCTTTGAAGTGGCCGAAACTGCTTCAGGTCGATCCTGGTCGTGAGTTTATGGGCGCTGTGAATCAACTGCTTTCGAAACATAATGTCGAGGTTAGACGCGGCCGTGTGGATATTCACCGTGATCAAGCTATCGTTGAAAGATTCAACTGCACCCTGGCTGAACGACTGTTTGGACACCAATATGGGGTTGAAATGCGCCTCCCAGACGACAAAAGATCGACTGAATGGGTGGCCTGACTGCCCGCTGTTATTTCAGCTTTGACTAAAGAAGTCACTTGACTGACCGGTCAGAAACCCGTTGAGACCATCAAAGAGAAAACTGTTCCATCCAAACCCTCGACCCCTTATTTGAGACCTGTTGGTGCAAAGGACAAGAAGCTCCCCTCCGGTTTAAGTGTTCGCTATCTCTATCAACCAGGTGAACTTGAAGGTGGCTGGCGAAGAGCTACAGACCCAATCTGGTCTCTGAAAGTTTACGAGATTGAAAAGATTATGATAAAACCAAATGCACCGGTTCTCTATTATTTGTTTGACGGACCAAAACACGGGTTTGTCCGCGAAGAGCTTTTGGTTGTCCCTCCAGATACACAGCTACCACCGGCAATCTAACCATGAAACTCGATCGGTTCTGTGTGAATGCCGTCTTCCAATACCCAGCGTTTGTCGTAGTAAGCGCTCAACCCCAGCTTCTGCTGCTCGTAAGTGACCATCTGCCCGTCCCGCATCCTGAAACCTCTGTTAGTTGCTATGTCCTTGCTGCCTTCCAAAGCTGCCTTGAAACGCTGCCAGGTTATCTCGTTTTGCTTCTTTGACATCCCCTTTGTGCTAAACTTCTTTTTTTCGCCCTCAGGTTCGTCGATGAAATAACATTTTGAGCAGAGTGCAATCATTCTGCTGCCTTCACACTCGAGTTTAAAGAGCCCAGGGGTCTGACTGCTCCACTTGTCCCAAGCTAACCACTCTTGCTTTCTTGCCTCAAATTCTGTTTGCAGCTCTGGTTTGACGATGTCTTCCAACTTTTCTGTGCTGATTGCCATGTAATTGCTGTCTGTGTCCATCTGAATCAATTCGAAATCTCTTCTGTCAAAATACCTGTCAAGAAAGTCATAATAGAATTCAAGCATTCGAAGCTTTGCCAGTTGATATACAGCTATTCCTACCTGAAATGGTCTTCTGATTGTGATCCGAGGCATTTGACTTTCCAGCTCATACGCCTACCCGGTCTCGTCAAGATCACTGAAATATGCGCTTCGCAAGGCTCTGTCGACTACCTTCTTGTCTTTGGTGTAAATGATGTTTGTTTGCCGCTCCAAGGCTTCGATGAGCTTCCCGTACCCGCTATTTCCTAACAGCTTGAACACCTCGGCCTGCAGCGCCTTGCTTTTTTCCACGTCTCCAGTCCGGCGCGCCTCCGTCACCTGCTCCACGATCCAAGTGAATATCTTAGTTGGTTGGTAGTCAATCGTCCGATAAACATTTGTGATCACTGCTCCATGCTCAAGATACTATCTAAGTAGAGGAGCGTATAATAATATCTTCTTTGCGGACAATGCTCCCGTGAGTTTTCTCCCGTCTCCGCGTTTTCACCCCGTGCGCTTCAGGTAATCAAGCATATGCTGCGGCACAGCTTCAATTGGTACCTCTTTGTTGTAGAAGAATGGGCACATCTCCTCGAACTTTGGGCGCAAGGGCTCAGGGATCTCTACATCGACTTCGGCAAATTCAAACCATTTTTCTTCTTTGAGCCTTTGTGTAAGTATGGGAGCAGCAGCTTCGTTATTATAATGCACGACCCTTCTCTTTCTGCAAGGCATGTCTCTAAGCATGATTGACAAGTACAAAGCATTGGCGTCGTAACCCACGATATTTTTGCAAAGACGAGGTTCCGCTATTCGATGAGACCTCATCTTCATGACTCCAACTTCATGGTATCTTGTGAAAACAAGGCTCGGGCCACCGACAACAGCTTCTTTCAGCATCTCATACGCTTCTTTGTCCGGGCTGTAAAGATCCGCGCCCCTCTCAACACATCCGCGGAGCAAGTAATGTAAACTAACACCTGGGATACTGACAGCGTCTTTCAAAATATCGATTCCCTTATCAGTATAGAAAGCACGCATCTTTTCCAGAGCCTCGAGGCCAGGAGCCACATCGAGATTATTGTAGTAACGCAGCCAGTCTGCGAAGGTACACATGCCCTTTTCTTTGAACAGACGCTGGCACCCCTCCCATTCCTCCCGCGTGAGAACATAGTCGCCCTTCAGATTCGAATACCAATCCTCATATTTTGGAAGTTCGCGAAAATCAAGTTTTTCAGGACTGTCAAACCACTCGTACGGAAACCACGATTTTACAGTTTTGCATTCGTAGGCTTTCACCCATTTCTCATAGCTGGTACCCGGACTTAAGTAGTTAATGATGTCGAGAAAGCGAAAGTTGTTCATCAGAATGAACATGATCTTGTTTCCATTTTTTGCTACTCTTACTTTACCGGTTGTGTCAGATAGGTGCTCCGCGAAATTCTCTCAGGTTCAGATCGTATCGCCTGGAATTGAACCCGAGAACTGGCACCTGATCGCACCATTCTTCGATTTTGAGGCGCTGCGCTTTTGGAAGCATCTCCATATCGTCAGGTATAAACGCTGCTCTTACTTTGGTCCGGATGTTTTTCCCGCGCCGCTCCAGTTCTTCCATAAACTTGTGAACCAGCTCCACTGGATTTTTTTCACAAATGTGTGTTGGCTTGCGTTGGAGGGTGTCCCCAATGCTCACCGAGATTGGTACGTGTGTGTTCTCGATTGTAAGCATGAGTGTCGGCTCCTTCCTCTGATTCTTATCTCCGTATGTTTCGAAGTCATACAATATCACGTGTGGGTAACTTCACATTTGGGTCCGTGGCAACTCAACATCTATTTCCCCTACTTCACACGCCCATGCCTCGATTATATGATAGCCAGCAGCTCGGAGTGCTTCTGTGCGTTTTACAGTTGCTTTGTACCAGTCTTCTCGCGTTTGGTTATTGTGAGTAATAATTTTATTACGATCATTCGGGTAACATTTTCGGCATCTGTGCCAGTGACAGCCGTGGTATTGAAAAACAGTTTTCGTTTCATGGTTGTACCCGTTGACAGGAGAGCGCTCAACCCATCACTCACCCCCGTGCCCACACATTGTGTGGTGAATGTGAATTTTCCGCCGCTTGGCTTCTCGTTCAAGCCACCTAAGTGATTCATGGGAAGCCTGATTTTTTGGAAAGAAGGTCTTCTCGAAAGATGTCTGCGGCGCTTCAACTTTTTCAGCTGGGCAATCGATCACCGTCTTGCCTTGGGAGCACCTTTCGGTATGTCGTTGAAGGCTGCAAGCTTGAGTGAATCTTGAACGGCAATGAACACATGCATACGTTCTTGCAAGCTTCGAAATATCCTTGATAAAGAATGCGTGCCCCTCATAAATTCCGATTGAAAGAATATTCGTTAGTCTGGCCGGTGGGTTACGCCTAGATGCCATACCAATTCACCCTCAGTGCGCTCAGGCTCATAGACACGTATACCAAACCAATCCGAAAAAGGTGCTCCCTGATTTAGATGTCTTTCAACTTTATCAAATTCATTGAGCGGTGTTTTCGGAATGTCGTTTGGTGCAGCTTTGAGTTTGAAAAAACTCTTTGCAAGCTCTTGTGCTGCTGTTCTGCTTCGATCTGATCTTACTCCATGGTGAACTGCAATGCAACACCACAGACACAAGTTGTCCTTGTAGGTGTCCAGCGCAAGCATCGAACGGCCATGCGCAAGGCTACGCAGCCAGTCTGGTAAGGGGCCTGTGCCCAACAATGGCTGTCGGTCGAGCACGACCTTTACATCAACATTGAAGTGGTTTTCAAACACCCACTTCGTGTCTGGTCTTTCAATGTTGTCAGGGTCCAAGCGTACCTTCTCCCGTTCACTTAACCATTTCTCCGCCTCAGACAGGTGTTTAAACCAAGGTGAGCCAACGTTAGTGTAATACATAATAACCATTCCATCTTCAATGTTGCGTAGCTGATACGAGAAAATGTGCCTGGCATAGAAAGATGTGTGAATGTTCTCTCGTATTTTTACCATAAAATCGGGTGTCAGATCTCTTTCCAGTCCTCGGATGAAGCGCCATCGAATGAAACGGCACCCCTTTTTCTCTTCTCCCTTATGTTCGGTATTATCATACATATCAAGAATCTCATTCTGATAGTTTGTAAAATTTCAGATATTCTCTCGAGAAATTGGATCAAACTCCCTCAAAATTTCTTGCATTTTTCTCCCCCTTCTTTTACGAGGAGGAGCGGTCGGTTGAAAAGGTTTAGGAAGTAAGGGCTTATCTAAACTCTTCTCCACTTTCTCAGAAATAGGTTCATCCAATGTGTTCTGAATAATTTTTCGAACAGCAGGAGCGTCCTCTGCAAGTAATTGCTCTAAAGCTTGTAACTTTGCTGGATCATGTTCTTTCAAAAGTTCTTCAATGTTTATGTTAAGTACAGACATTGCAACTTGGATATAACAAAGATATGTAATGCTCTCATTGAGAAGCTTTTTGATATAATACAAGATTTGTGATTATCTAATTGAAAGAATTTTTAAAATACATGCATACATATATTCATATGTATATTCATATCTTTTTTTGTACGCTGAGCGGTTTAAAAGAGGAAAATACGGGTGTAGGAATGAAGTGGTATTTGTCAACTACCGACATTACTACTCGCGACATATGTGCGTAATGACTTGTGTACATTGTCACCGCTGACAAAAAGACCGCAACGTCATTGTTTATCGTGGTTGCTAGGGACTCTGCGAGTGTTTGATTCTAGGACGCGTTACACGCTCGAAATACACCATTTTCCACGTTTCTTCCACGAAATGAGTGTCCCAGAAGGCAATGCAACTTGTAACGCAGAAAACAAACATGGTGGACTTGAATTGAGCAAACGAAAGCGTAAAGACGTGCAAAATTTGACGGATTATCAGCACGTGTGAGGTGAAAATGGGAATATTTTCCACGCATTTTAATCAATTCTGCTGAAAGTTGCCAGAGTTAACAAACACAAATGGTGCTATCTTGCCTGACTTGGCCGCAGTTTCCCATTGCATCGGATCGATGTTATGGCATGTCACGTGCCTGGTTTAGAGATCTTCGATTTTTCCCATAGGATTTCCTCCTGGATTGCGGCTAAGTCACACAAGAATCCCTTTTACATAGGCGTTTGATAGTGCAAAGAAGAAAGCTTTCAAACAAAAAGAAACGAAGAAAAGAAAATACTTATGAATTAGAGTGACATTTTTCGGTGTTTATTTTTACACCTTTCTGACAGGACTTGAAATTTGGATTCTACGGGAAAAAATACTGGCGAATGGTTATGTTTGAAATTAAACCAAAGTGGATAAAGTATTGTAGAAGACTCCGTTTAGAATGCATTTTAGCCAATTGTACCACCTTAACGATATGAAAAAATAAATAAATAAAGAATTGGCCGCGTGCGTACCTAAAGACGTGTTCTTTTCAGCATTTAAATAAAAATATCTCAAAGCAGAATTTTTAACTTTTCTTAAAATCGCGATATATTGTACATGATCGTGTGCCATTTGAATTTATGTATTAAAAATGGGGGTCACCGAGCTCGTTTAGGAGAAAACAACAATTTATTTCTCTGAACAGCTCAGCTTTCATAGAAAACCTATCAAGTTTCGAAGATGCGCGCGTTCTTGCACGCACTAATCACGCAAAAAATGATGCGTAGAAAGGATGCGCAATGCAATTGAAGGGAATCACCTTAAGACCCAGTCCCTCTGCGATGAAATTCAAGCCAACACAAACGCATGTTCCACACCACATGCAAAGGTCAAATTAAAATGAGATCTTATTATTTCTCAAAAAAGGAATATATTCCAGGGTTCGAGACTACCTTTTCAGCTTAGTAGCCTAGTGGCTAGTGAGAGGCTTGATTTCACTAACCAAAATAAATTTTCACTAGCCAGACTCTTTTTGCATAATCTCGTACTGTGTTCAATACCTGTAATTTTTAGCTGAGTTAAGTACTGTAAACATGCCTCTCTGTAATCTCTAGAGTGAGGAACTGGGATGTTGGCCATTCTTTCCCACAGTTGAAGATCCTCACACAAATACAAAGTATTTGTGCGTTCAGGGCAAATTCGCATGCACGATGTTATTTACGCCTCTCTTTTTCGTTTCGGTTATCAATATCTAGAAATTAGTTAACCTCATATGAGCAAGATAAATCGACGAACGTACTTACGTACGGAGAAACGTTGTGAAGAAAAGACTAATATCATGAACATTACGTAGAGAGATACTCTGCAGGGGCGTAGCTACCTGTACGCACGTACGCACGTGTGTAGCTGAAAAAATGTCGAAGGTTAAAACAAAAGAAAACGAAACAAAACAACAGAAATATAAAACAGACGGGGAATAAGCGATAGTTGAGAAAAGCACCATCGTTGCATCAACTTTCCTTTTTTCTTTGAAATATTAATTTCAAAGGCAAAGGCAGAAAATTGGGGGGCTGAGGATGACTAAGGCCCGGTTCAGACGCGAAACTTTTCACAGCCGAACTTAATTCGAATTTAGGCCTCCCAAATTAGATAGTAAGTTTTTCAACATCTATTGTTCGTCCGTCTTGGGATCACCATTTCTCTGCATTGATTTTGAAAGAGAAATTTTCTCACTGAAAAGGCGGCTGTTCTGTATCAACGCTGCTTGTTGCCATATATTTGAAAGGGAGAATTATGAAAGCTATTATTTCAATTATGTTCTCACAAAGACAAAGAAGGATAGATGGTCAAGGAGACTGCTGGCTATGGCAAGGAAAAAAGGGCAAAAATCTCAATTTTTTTCAAAACAGTACTTTGTTGCAGGTTTTAGCCTTTTATGTAATTTACCCTCTGGATAATACCCTGATTGTCGGAGTTTTCACTTTAATTAATCTCGTGTTTGAAACTCAAGCTGCAAAACTGTGACAACGAGGCATAATGGGTCAAGGGAAAAAATATCTCGGGCCCCTTTTTAAAACATGGATTCAGTTTTTTCATCTTATTGTATATTGTATATTGTCCTATGAAGCCAGGTGTAATGACATTCATACAACAAAACCTTTAAAACCAACCAACTTTAACTTTCCCAAATGGCAAACAAAATCGTTCATTCCAAGTTTTAAATGAGATTCCGATCTGCGTACTGTAGAAATAAAGAACGGACACAATAGCATGGACTATCAATTTGTAAGAGAGTTTTGATACCATTCAAGGAGCGACAACTGTCTGATTCTCATAAACTAAAGTCCATAAAATAACTAAAACTGTACACTACTGTGTTTGAAGGATACTAATTTTAGACGCATTTCCAGCCATTTGAGATGAACTAAATTTCAAATTCTCCCGAGGGAGCAGTACCTTCTTACCCTCCTATTATGCTCACAGTTTAACAAAAAATCTATAAAAACGCTTTACGACCTAGTTGCCATTCCATCCATTCATGTATAAACCTCACCATACTGTTACGAAAAGCAAATGCAACCAAGGAATGTCGAAACGGTGTGAGAGAACTGAGGTGTTGTGGTGGATTTGGAAAGTTGTGCGTACCTCTGGAAAAATCCTGGCTACGCCCCTGCTCTGCATGGGAAGAGAAACTAATATTGTACGAACGTAGTAATGAATGGAAAGAAGTCGATGAGAGAAGACAAAAGAATTGTGTGAATGTATTAACGAACGAAACTAGACTAATTTCACTGATATGAATGCACTAACGGACCTTTTAAGGAAACATATGGTGAAACGTTCTGAAGGCGGCTAATTTCCTTGGAACTTACCAGTGAGAGAGAAACATTGCCAACTGGGACAAGAATTAGTAGGGAGAAACATTGAGAGGACAAAACAAGTATCATACGCACATATCTTATGATATCCTTTTACGGCATGCATAAGTTTTAGTTTTTGTTCATTCAATTTGCTTTTGGAATCCGATCATCAAAAGTAATAGTCAGTTTTGTTTCCATCCGGTGCTTCAGTGCTTTGAAATTTTCACTAGCCAAAATGGCTAGTGAAAGCGCAAAACTTACTAGCCAAAACGGAATTTTTACTAGTCTGTGACTAGTTGGCTACCGCTAGTCTCGAGCCCTGTATTCTACAACTGGCACGTAGGCATGTCAGTCACCCTCTCCACTCTAATATTTAGTTAAACCTCTGCAGTAAATTTTACTTCAAACTTAACATGTGTCACGCCTGGTTAGTCTGACCATTGGCATACAGGTGCTTGTCGAAAACCCTTAGCTTGTCAGTAATGCTTTTGATAGGCCTTTTCTTATTTTTTAGAAGAACTTCTTAAATCATGTGAACCTACAACCTTCACCTCAACCATGCTTGCAACTCCAGTTTATGGCTCTAACACAATGAATGACTTTGATAATCCTATCAGGTTTTGCTCAGCACTTGCCTTTGCATTGCAGATACGAAATTTCCCATTGAACCTGAAGAATATCAGAATTGCTAGGTCTGTTGTTGACTTTTGTTTGAAACTCGTCTCTTGTGGACGGAACAATTGTCCAGCTATCAGGTAAACAGGGAATACTGCAGGAAAAACACCCAAAGAATCCCATTTATACAGTACCAAAAGCCTCCTTCAACTACTCAGGGTATCTGGGCTTCACTTTATGCCTCTCCATTTTTTTACTTTCTCCTGCAAGTATGCCTACTATAATTGAATTAACAGGGTATGAATATTTGGAGGATTTTGTGAACTGACACTGAACATTCCAAAGCATGTCCGGCATTTTTTTAATATTTCAAATATTTTATCCCTGGTCCCGAAGGACACCTGCCTAGATAGCGACTAAACTTGAAAAATATTGCCTTCCATTTGGCCACCAACGGGCACATGTTTTCAGTATCTGTTACTCTTAGAATTACCAGAGTCCTGAGTGTCCTGTATTTTCCGGTGCGTGACAGTCTAAAGAAACACTAGTTTATGCTTTTGATAATATCAAGGGACAGTAAGCCGTATTTTTTCTTTAGAGTTTACCCTCCTGGGCCCCCGGATCAACTTCTGGTTAACTCAGTATTCCAGGGCTCGTTGATTGAACACCTTGTGCTTTCACCATTTTGGAGTTTATTGTTCATTTTCCTGCCAGTCCCTTTATCACCTGTTTTCAGAAATCATCCATGCTAAGTTTTTGTTTCTTGTATCGTCTTGTGTCCCTGTGTCAGTCTATTTCATTTTGCCCTTGGTCAATCACTTTTTGTAACATTTTTTTTCCAATTACTTTTCATCAAATGGCATGAATCAAAAAGAAACACGTTAAAATATCATCACTGGAAGTGTCTTCTGTCTTTTGACCCAAACAGTGAAAAAAGGATGCAATGGTGATCAATCTCTCTTGGAGCCTAATACTAGTAATAGTTGTCACTACAGCTGCCCCCGCTTTTCTATAATTTTATTAATAATGGCAAGGTAAAATAAGCCACAGTTCTGGCATAGCCACAACTATGCCAGATGCAACACACCTATAGATGATTTCAGACAGCCCAGGTAATTACAATAGAAAATCAATATAAAATTTGCTGTTGCACTTATTGGTTGTGTGCAGCAGCAGCGAGACGTGACAAACCTTGACTACATAAACCTTCTGTTTTCCTAAGATGATACTGATCCAGTTGGCTAAGTCTTTTGCTTGCTCTTCTGTCAGAGATTCTGAAAACAAAATTTTTCCAATTATAGTGGAACTCAGTATCAGTTTAACAAATGGGTTGCAACTGCTATAATGACATTTACTACATATTGGTGAACATTTTAAACACAAACCCACCCACACAGATATAATTGCGAAGTCTCTCTGCTACAATAAATTTGACTGCCTCAGATCCATGAAATTTTAGTAGCAAAGAAAGTGTGACTTGAACAAGATCTTTTTTTTTATTTTTTGGTCTAGCTTTTGTTGCCACCACGCATCACATATTCAACCGATCAGAGCAGTCTCTGCAGACTGCCGAGTGTGGACTGCAGTCTAGGGATAAACGCAGACTATGGGGAACTGTGGACCAGGGGCTGGTTAAGATGTATCCTAAGTATTGTTTCTTAAAAAGCCTATTGCTGAAATAACCTAAAGCCTATTGCTGGAATAACAATAGGCAATTGTAAAAAAAAAAAAAAAAAAACAACAATTACGATGTATCTTAACTTAGGAGGGCTTTGTGAATCTCACTCCACGGTAAAATACAGACTGAAGTGCTAAAAAGATGTGATACTTATATAAGTGTTATAGAGATATTTTTGCTTGGTTTACCTTGTTCTCCCAAGAAAAAGTAACCCCAGAATAATCTTTCATTTTGGTGGAAACCATACTAGAAATACGCGGTTCGCAAAACCTTGCAAAGCTGAGAAGCGCCTGTTCATACGTGCACGCACGTTGTTACAAAACCTTCCCAGCATGCCTCAAAAAAGGCCAATTCACAGAGTCAAAGAAGAGGCAGCAAAGTTTGCATTGTTAAGCTCAAAGCTCAAATTAAGAGTGGCTTTCAAATTAACTCACTTTGACCATCCTCTGAATCAAACTTTCCACCACAGGATTATCACCCTGTTACACTTTCATTTTTCAGTTTCAGCAAAATTCTGATTTGAGACACATTAATTTTATTTCATTCTTGAACCCAGTTCCTTCACACAAAGCCCCACTTCTTTAGTAATTTTTCAGGAAATGATACTGGAAGTGTCCCAGACATCAGAGGAATACTCCAACCAACCGTGTGGCATGAAATTTTCCTGGAAGTATAATTTCGCTGATTGCCAATTTTTTGTTTCATGGCAGCAAATTTTTGCAGATTTCCATTTCAGACTTAATCCATAGAAACAAATTTTGACAGTTTTTGGCAAATTTCTCCCCAAGTATTTGACGTATGAAACTTGTATACAGCTACAAGGAATGCAATGTTGTCTTGTGTAATTACTGAATTCATGTCGTGAGACATCAAATATAATGCAAAGCTACCAAAAGGTGTGATTTCGTATGTCATCTGGGCTGTGAGAAACAAAAAGTCAACTATTACTTGCTCTTTTATAGGAGAAGGTCTCTTCCACAGTTGTTACCAAATGTACTTGCTAGAGATTGTAGAGACTATTCATTGCATTGCAGTTGTAAGTTGAGAAGGTCATAATATTGCTTTCTCTGTCAATAATTTAACTGAAATGCAGAAACCTTACTACATGGAGAGAATTTTTTGCAGATTTTTGTTTAGCGGGCGTTCATTTTAATGGGATCAAATTTTCGGGAATCAACGGAAAATCATGAAATTCGCGAAAATAAGAACCCGTCAAACATTTATGCCACACGGTAAGCAACCCAAATTTACTGACGTGGTGTAGACTGCACCCCTGGTCCACAGTCCACATTCCACAGTCTCCTTTTGCATTGACCAATCCATTATTTCAAAAATTGACCTGGCACAAGGACATATGGGTCAAATGTCAATTATGCTCCTTATGCTCAGATTGGAGCAAAATAGTAACACACTGTTATATTCATCTCCTCTATCTTCATATAATCCACCTTATACTGTAGGCTGAAAGCAGAATTGACGTAATCTGTAATTGCTTGTTAAAAAATTAACCTTCACCATGTTTAGGCAAATTAAACAGGGGTTTATCTAGTTTTCCAGCGTTTTTAACCGACGAAGTCAAGTTAGAGCAGTCGTGTCAAGAGCGTCGACCTGTTTGCTCGGTCAAAATACGTCGTGTAAGGCTCACAAGGTGTGTATTTCGCCATGGCCCACGGGATGGGATGATGTATTCTGCAGTTAAGCCCATCGATTAGTACACACACGCACGCACGCACGATAGGACAAGGGTCCACATAAAAAGTATCGTAGGTATAGAAGGACACTTCCGCCAAGCAGTGTTGGTTTTGACCGGACTGAAATATCTGTGCAATACTAGTGAAAGAAAGCAAGGAGGACTGATAATAACAGGAGGTGAAGTCCAGTGGCACTGTTGATGCTGGTGGGACCAATAAGTGTTGCTGAGACATCGTAAGGATAGAACCGTTCGCAGTAAAGGTTATGAAAGGAAAATTCTGGTGTATGTTGTTGTGGTTATGTTTATCACTTGCAAATGTCTAGCTGCCAACGTTAAGAAAGGTTATTGGCAGGTGGGAAATGAATTACGACACCAGGCTGGATCTTCTTGGATAGTATACTATAAGCGGCACAGAAGGATATACCAGTTAGTCTTTTTAATTTTTCTGCTTTACTTTTGATTTTGAACCAATTTGTTCGATTTTAGAGTTCGAGACACTGACTTGCTGACTGCGGAAGAGGAAACCAGATTTAACGATTACGTCATAAGACATGCTTTAACGTGTTTGAGATAAAGCGACGACTTCGCTTTTTACTAATTTCTCCAGATCGATAATCATGTTTGTATAGTGCCATATTCACAACAGTATATAAATGCTTCGTTTACAACTCTTGATAACGGCATGTTCAGTTGTGGACAAAATTTATCTTTCAATTTTAATTTTAATTCAACAACATATTCCAAGCGATAAGACAGATGAGCTGAGTCATCCGATTTTCAACATTACGTCATTCGGTAACGCAAAAGACAAAATACTGTCACAATTTTCGTCACGCCAGTTAGCACGTTGAGATTCTGATGATGTGTTTGTCTTTATCGATAATCATGTTTTTATAGTGCCCTATTCACAACAGTATCTAAATACATTGCTCACAACTCTTGGTAAAAGCATGTTCAGTTGTGGACAAATGTATATCAACATTTAATTTTTTAGTTTAATTCAACAAAATTAAATATTCAAAGCGATAAGACAGCTGAGCCGAGTCATCAGATTTTAAACATAATGTCATTCGGTAACGCAAAGGGCAAAATAATGTCACAATTTTCGTTACGCCAGTTAGCACGTTGAACCAAGTAAAAACATTTGTGGTAAATGCCTATAATGCACTTTCTTGTAACCTGTACGATAGAGCATAGCAATGATTTATTTCGTATTTGCATTCACAAGTTGGTTAAGGAGCCCTCGACATGATTAAAGGAAACTGTGCACAAAGCGTGGTTCCCAGGTATGGGGAAAAGTTCAATTCTTTTGGGCTGTTACGGTGCCCATACTGATCAATCGTGAAGAGGTGGTTACTTTTATATTGGGAAATTTGTCGCCCATTTTTTGAAATGCGTCTGTTTTGAGAATTTTTGTTCTGGGTTTTGAGGAAGACCGACCAAAAGACAGCGAAAAATGATCTTGAGTGAAGAATGCATGAGGATGTGGGCGTAGTCTGTGGAGCTATGTTTGGTGAGGAGAGGGTGAATAATGCAGTTGATCTCCTTTCCAGGGTGTTGGTCGCCTTTTCAATTGGTCAAATTTAAGCGTTAGTTACAGTTACACACTTTTACTGCAACTTGCTGTTACAGATGCTTGAATGTTATTGAAGCTGCAGTCACGCACGGCTCGCTTGCTTTCTTTTGGAGACGAGCCAACACTTCGTCGGTTCTGCACGCATTGCGGGCCTATGTTTTAATTTTCGCAGTACGATTTTTCGCGATTATTTATCGGCAAATGCGTACATTGTCCCTAATAATCGTGAAACACGTCAATTGCGATTAATAATCGTGCATCTTTCAGTTAATGACGTAAAATCCACGATTGTTAACTACGTCTGACAGATTCTACAGATGGTCAATGTAGTTATTAATTGCAAGTTGCTGACCTTGGGTGAAAAGAGAATCGCAAACCAAATTTGACTTGACTGGCCGCCATTGCAAAATAAAATTCAAACCCAAGCAGAACTCTTCATGGGGCTTGTTGTAGAAAAAAAAAACAAACAAAAAAAACAACGAAAGTTAATTCTTGAAGTGACAAAGTCTCCTTAGAAATTTAGTTTTACTTCGGTAAATCGTTTAAGAATGATATTTTCCTTTTCCTTCTGTCTTCGACGAAGCACGACGCGAGCGAGATCGAAAAGTCATGAACAAGCCAACACCGCGATAGATGCGAAGCAAGCGATTAAATTGACAACTTTCAAACGAAACGGAGCTCTTCAAGTCCTCCGATACAGGAAGGGAAATAACTAAACCAGATCCGAAAGTTAAATTCATCTCACTCGAAAATTTCTTCGATATGACGTTTTTTCATGCGAATAATCAACCATTTCAAACATGAACAAAAACAGCGCGATGCGATCAGATGCAAAGTGAGCGATACAATGAAAAGTGACAACCCTCAACCGAAACGGCACTCTTCAAGCACTTTACGCATAAAAGGAAATGAGATAACCATCATCCGAAAGTTAAATTCATTTTGCTCGGACATTTCGACGATTTGACTTTGTTTTTTAATGCGAACAGTCATGCAACCAATTCAAACACGCCGTGAAACTTGAGTGGAGCCGTTCCTGAAATTCAGAAATTGATCACAACGTAAACAAACCGTTGCATCAGTGTTGCATAAGAAAACACGCTGGAAATTCCGCAGTAGAAAGAAGTTTAATTTAATTCGTTTTGAATCCTCTGATTGATAATAAAATGATTTTCATGGATTCATTTCCATTCACGAACGGAAGACCCATAGCCACAAAAACTTCCGAGGCGCATGTAATTTTAACTACGCTAATGTGCTTGTAGCTGGTCGCATTTTCACGGGTTATGAAAAAGAATTTTCAGATTAACAACGGCAATAGTTGTATCTAGCTACGTTCTCCTACGTTAGTGACCGTTCACATAACCAAATTCGACGACTGTCGTCGACTAAAAACACGGGGGAAAAGAACTCTCAAGATTAGCTCTTCGGTATTCTTTTCGCTGCAAGTTGAAAATGAGACATGAGAACACGCCGTCTAATGCGCCGATCAATTCGAAACTTCAACATCCCCCCCCCCGGGCATACCCCGGGCATTTGACTGTGCATCGTGCCCGGGGAGGGGGGAATTTGAACGTTGCCTTGGAAGGGTGGGGAATTTGAACCGGATTTATCTCTTGTTCTGACGTAATACGCCCGTGAGTTTTTTTTTCGGTTTTTGCAGGGTTTGACGGATTTACAAGATAGAATTTCGCCTTTGTTAGTGAATAACTCTTTCAAAAGGGTCTTTCAAAGAAGTTTCAAGGTGTCATCACGGCATATCTCTCTTTGAAAGGCATGTCAAGTGTTGATTGAAGACGAAATTTGTCTTTGAGGAGAGGTACATGTAGTTCAGTACTAATTGGTGGGGCATTTGAACGGCTTTTTTGCCCGGAGGGGAGGGAATTTGAACAAGCCAATCTTCCAAAGTTCAAATGCCCGGGGGGTTGCCCGGGGGGGGGGGGGGGGATGTTGAACTTTCGAATTGATCGGCGCATAATGCGATATGCAAATATATTTCTGTGAGAATATTCGCTGCTTTTCGCATTGTTTATGGAAAAAAATCGGTTTTGATGGAAAGGCATCACACCGTCTCCAAAAGATATTTCTTCAACAACATAAGAAACGTTTTGCATGAACTTCGATCCAAACAAAGGTAGTCATCGTGAATTCTGAAATCTCAAGCCGTGTCACGCAACACGCGGGAACTTGTCTCAGCCGCTACGGATCTGGTAAATTTTCAGCAAGAAATGGAAGCTTATGTGTTGAAATTTTTCGTCGTAAATATTCCACCTAACGAAACTGTTTCATGGATTTTCCTTTAAAACACGCACAATTTTCAACTTTTTTCATCTCACTTGTTGAAGCAAATGAACTGCAGTACAGTGCAGGGAACGAGTCAGATTTAAGTCTTAACCTTATTTGATCTATGAACAGCGAAAGTTTCGTATGTTTAATGAAAACCGTTCAGTGAGCTATACAAACTGACAAAACTTTTAAACTATCTGTGTTAACCGGCCAAGACAGTGAGACTTTAACATGTATAACCTGAGGGTCTATTATGAGCCCCTCCCAGGGGTTTTAGGGAACAAGGGAACGGGAGCATTTATTTTCAGGGAACAGGGGATATGTTCAGTTTATTTTCAGGGAACAAGGGAACTCTTGATTAGATTGTTGGGAACAAGGGAACACCAATCTATTTTCAATAATATGTTTTTTTAACTTTCCAAACCCCTAAAATATAAAATCTATTACGTACTAACTTGAGTGTCAGGCGAGATTATTTCGAAATGATCATTGACCATCATTATTACGAACTGCGCAAGGCATGTTGGGAATGTTTGTTTCTACCATGTGGCAAAATTCAAGATGGCGGAAACTGACACAGTTCGCGAAAGTATCACAGTTGTACCAGTTACTGGAGCAATATACCACAATGGGCAGGAAAAGCCCACTGAGAGATGGAGCTTTGAACTTGGGCTAAATGTATCCGAAGATAAGATTCTTTCAACCGTTTTGAAGGGCTTGGAGAAAGGTTATGGAATCAAGGACAAATGCGCCGCTTTGAACATTACAAAGTTCAAGCTTCAGGCTTCAGCGAAAGACTTTACACCGATATTGCCCGAGTGGCCTAAAGGCAGGATCTTTTCTATCGACAGTCAAGAACAGTGGGATAATTGCTTTCCAAAGATACTTGGACTTCAAAGAGAACTTGTTGGTAAGAAACTTTCTCATCAGTGTTCCATGCTTACATAAACAGCCTGTCCCACTAAATGGTGACAATATTTAAAAAAGTTCAGAAAATAATTATTAGTTGATTGCAAGCAATTTTCTTAACATAAAATAAACTGACATAACTGACCATAACTGAGTCTATTTATTAAGCTTTTTTGCCTCAGTTACTTGTTATAACATTTGTCCTTCAATAAACACTCACTAGGATAAAAGGCTTGAATAATTTGTTCTTATGGTCCAGTTGATCCTTGATCATTTCAGTGAAGGTGTTTGAAGTTAAAACAGCTGATATCCGTGAGGTGCTAATGCCAGTTAGTAGCAGTTCAACTCAGAATGCAGACCCAACTGTACAAGTGCATGCAAAGAAGAAGCCTCAAGTCCGCAAGCCTGGTCGGCCAATGACAACACACAGGA
>OZ034972.1:16237182-16272182 GCA_964030785.1 Siderastrea siderea | reverse complement strand
GAGGCTTCAGATGCCTCAGACGACGAACAGCCGGGAGGACCATCCAGGGTTTCTTGTCGTACACGAACAGGGAGAACAGCAACCCGTATTAGATTATGGTGATGTCGAACTTTTTTGAAAAATCACAAAGCTGATCTAACAGCTACAGCTGAAAATAGATAACGCATAAAGCGGTGCTCAATGTAAAATGTGTCATGATATAGGAATGATACTCAGATTGGTAACAGAATGCTACTTTTAAATTATGTAGCGGTTGACGTACTTGTGGGCACTTGTACCGTTCCTGTTATTCCTGAAGGCAAACACTACATTTATCTTTTATCCGTTGTTCACTTATTGGTTTAGAAGTAACTCTTGATAGACAAGTCGTTATGGTTACGTACAGTTGTTGTCTTTGTACATGCTTCAAAAGACTATGTTTCGCTTAAAGCGGGTGTGATATTTTGTATTTCTGTTAGGTGCACTAATTTCGACTTGATTGCACGAGTGATGATGTTAAGGAGATAAACGCGTTTTCGAACAAGTTTGTACAATGGCCTACAAAAGAACTTGTTATAAACATCGTGCAACACTTCATTGTTTTCCAGATTATATAGACTCATTGGTTGGACCGCATTGTCGTCATTGTTTGTTTAATAAAGCTTTTCACTGAAACATGTTGCTTGGCTTATTTTTTGGGGGGTACTATTTTGCTAGTCAGCAAATAAAGAAGCCACATGCGTCTTACACTTTAATCAAGGCCATTGAAGGTGTAACTAGAGGGCACCATTATAAAGCATGTAATA
Source organism: Siderastrea siderea (assembly GCA_964030785.1). Classification (NCBI taxonomy): domain Eukaryota; kingdom Metazoa; phylum Cnidaria; class Anthozoa; order Scleractinia; family Rhizangiidae; genus Siderastrea; species Siderastrea siderea. The sequence continues at coordinate 16,271,397 of OZ034972.1, read as the reverse complement.
AGTGATGAACTAACACCTTCCAGAAGGATAGCAGCAGAACAATGTCCAGTGTCCTTTGCACAACTTGTGAATTGGAATAGAATATTTGACCGCTGTCGTTTTGTGGGTCTGAAAATTGTATACCTGGGAACATCAACCTATTTAAAGGAATAATGAATATTGATCTCAAAATAGGCAAGGAATAATGAATACTTGTGAAAAATGGGCGGGGAATAATGAATATTTAAAGTGAAAATATTCCGCTTCAACCCCCGAACTCAAACAGACTCCATTCCCGAAGAAAAAAAACGAATGGAATAAGGACACTAAAAAACAGCGAAAGAAACGGATGAACGATGACTGTGTGAAAAGAAAGCTTTCCCTATGGGAAGAAAAAAAGAAAAAAGAAAGAAAAAAGGGGTACAGCGGTCAAATCACATATCACTATCGACTGGACCGTTGTTTTCAGGTTTCCATCGATTCAAATGTGTGTTACAGCTGACATAACTCAATGTTATAGTTAATCCATTCCATTTCTACTCAGGGTTAGTTTCTCCGACCACGAATCGCTTGTATTGTTTCGGTCAGGGGAGGAAAACTCGTGAATAGAACAGGGTTATTAATGCAGAGTGCGCACTACTGCAATGTTATACCGGAAGTTGTTCTCCTAAAGGGATGTGTTTCAACGTGAAAACTTCCGGTCTGCATGTGCCCTTGTAAAATATTTTTTATAAAATATATATGCCTCTACTTGCAAAAGTGTAAATTTGCAAAAAGTCTATTACTGAATGTTTTTAAAATCCAGTTCGCTCCGAACCGCTCCTGCAAGCCGGAGTAAATCACTTTTATTAAGCTTATGTCAAATCCCGCTCGCTTCTCAGTATTAAAACCTTTGTCTCATTCGAACTGACTTGGTCCATTTGGTTGGAAGTTAAAAATGTTCGCGTCTGAAAACGAATAATTCATCCACTTGACGTAAGAGATCAGATACAAGAGAGATTTAGCATCACGTTTATGGAAAATACGAACAGCAATACAACCACGTGATCATGACTTTCCCGCCTTTTCACGTTTGCCGTGTTCAGAGGCATTTTCGACCTGAGATAAGCCTTTTTCGACGTGAGAGGGGCCTGTTTTCGCACTCGTCAACAACGTGAGCATTTATTTCATGTTCTTGAATCGTTCTGCTTCAATCTTCTCTGGCCTTTGCTCAAGCCCACTGCTTGATTATTGTATGTGAAATAACCTCTAACTGTAGGCGTTTGCTCAAATAGTATTCATGGAAAAAGTATCGAAAAAGCGAGCTGATTTTTCTTATTTTTTTTTCGCTGCCACCTTCACAGAAGTTGTTGATTCTCTTACAAACAAGGCGCTTAATATAATTTGTATAGGTAATCGTACGAGTGCAGTTAAGGATCTACACTACGAGTGATATTTGAAAATTTAACAAACAAACGGACTACAGAGAACAAACAATCACCAATCGCAAGGTGACGGAGATCGACCGTTGTGCAGAAAATCGCCTGAAACACCCCCCAGAAGCTCGGGTAAAAACACACTGAACAGGCAAGGTTTTCAAATTTTATTTCGATTTGTTTGTTTGTTTGTTTGTTTGTTTGTTTGTTTTTTTGTTGTTTGTTTCTCTCAACGGGTTCTGCAGTCGATATGTTACACACGTTTTATAGTCACCACTATGTGTGGAATATAATGATGGTGAATGATGTTGGATGGCGTTGAACGGAATTTGACTGCCACAACATTGTTGAATTCAACAATGTTGAACGTATTGAATGCAAATGTTGCATCTCTTTGACCGGGGCCCTAGTGGTGTGTCTGACGTGTCTGTTCGTTGCCTCATGAAGAAGCAACTTAGTGCGGCCGGAATATTCGTCGTACCAAGCCAGATTGGAGAGACTTCAAGGATGGTCTAGTCTGTACTGTTCATGTTTTATGTTGAGCAGCATTAAGTTGTTAAAATTTGCGCTCGTTTGCTTACTTATACACTCTGCGTTCACTTACTCAGTCTCTGCACTACCTTTGGGGCTGTGGTCGGGTGCCGACCGTCGGCAGATTTTCTTTCGGGTACATGGCAGGTACGTACAGGGGGACAAATGCGGGCAAATGAGCCCTGGGATCGAGTTTGTCACTTCACGGAAAGCGCGGATGTCGTTAGCAAGATTCGTCATCACAGCTGAGCAGCAATGGTTAGAAGCGCTCGTTGGAAGCATGAAAGGGAATCAGGTGAAATACAGTTTGGCACTTTTTGCAGTTTCCTTACACACTGGCCGTTCTTGGTGGTGCTGCGAAATAAACGGTAAGTTTCACCTATTCAACATAATTTTGAGTTGCATCATTCCAGTGGTGGTTCAACTCACGGCTCTTTGTCTTCAACAACCATTGTTTAGCATTCTGTAATTATTTCATAAAAGGATTGAATACATAAACAAAAAATTAACGTAGCAATGGATAGAAAAAAGGAGATGATATATCCAGGGGCTGTCAACTCACCGTGCAGCCATCCACGTAAGCTTATATTATGCGAACCCCGACGCGAACGGGGGACGCGAACTTGACTTCATTCAACGAAATAAGCTAGTGCTCGTTTTCTCGTGCTCTCCAAACCACATCGAACGCAATTTTCGTCGACGAATAAAACAACAACAAAAATAACGAACAACAAACAAACTACTAAGTAGTACACTAGTTTTATCAAAATGGTGCCCCTTTAATGCCAGGAATTCAGCCGATTTTTGCCATCCTTTCATGCACTCAAGTGACAATTTTACTGGCCGAGGCATACTAGTGTGGCTTCAAATTATAGTGGAACCCCGATATATAACCCCCCGTATCAATTTTGTCACATTTTTTTGCAATCGTCATCCTTTTGCCAGTCAATTTGCCTGGTGCCCATCCCTTAATGAAAACCCCGTGATTTTTGTGATGTGTTTTCTAAATCAGGACTACAATCTAGAGATCTCTTTTTTAATCAATTGAAATCACGGTGTCTTCCCGCGTCTTTAGTTTCCTCAGAAGTACCCATAGAGAGGTTAACTTGTTGCCACGCTCTTGCAATCCAAGCAAATGTTATCTATGAAAATGAGCAAATTTGGTGAAATTATGCTCCAGGTCCATTCTATTTACATCCCTTGTTTTGATTTTCTTAAAAACAGATATTTTTTTGGCGTTCGCCTCGCCGCTTTTTCGGAGCATTTCAACTGCCCACATAAGGGGCTAGAATGATATGAATGACAGAATGACAAAGGAACTCAAGAAAGAAGTTTAGGTAAGGTATACTAACTAAAGCCGCTAAATTATATTATAAGTATCATTTTTACTATCGCTTATGTTCTTATTATTGAGATAAAAATGCACTGAGTACATTTTTAGTTAGGTGACTATGAAACAATTTTTTCAGAGCAAGACAGAAGTGGTTAGATAAGAATGAGCCAGAGACAAATCACTTCTTACACCTCGGGAGTGTTCCTAAAACTTCCTGAGTGCTTACATTAACCAAATAAAAGATGGCTTTCCATGCTGTCTAAGAAAAAAAAAGGATGCTTGAGGTCTAGAGAAACTACTAGTTGACACACTAGTGGAATATAAATGCATTCAACAGTTTTTCTAGACTGCAAAAGTGCATTTTCTTAGGGAACACAGGAGCACCTTCTGTTTGGTTTGGAATATAGCATGAGAACTCAGTTGAGTTGCTGAATGAGAAAGGGCAGTTGTCAGTGGCTGTTTATGTAGACAGACAACTACAAATGCAGTAGTTGACACTAATGCTAGTCCACTGGTCTAGTGAAACTTCATGATGGGCTATTAAAAATTGGCTTGCGCAAGCCCCTTGCTATTTGCTTTTGTGGAAAATGGTGTTTTGACTATTTCCTGCCTGCAAAAGTTTTTCCCCTAAAAAAGCTTTTGCTGCATGGTGTTACAAAATTTCTGTTGCTTGGTTAACCCAAACTTGACAACATGATAGTGGTACAAACCAAAATGTAAACCAGTAAAATCGATGCGATCTTGGCTATGTGTCCTTGTCGAGCAGCAATTTTGGATTTTTTTGTGTGAGTGTGTCAAGGCAGATGGTCAAACATGAAGAAGGTTTCCTTTTCTAACCCATTACCTTCAAGCCCTGAAGAAGCTGGGTGATGGAATAAGAGCAGTTGTGTGATGGATTGCTTCGGCAGAGGGAAGCAGAAGACCAGGATAATTGGATCAAAAGGGAGTTCATTAACAATCTAGTACACAGACATTTATTATTGTACCACCTGTTTTCGTGGGCATTTGCTGGATGAGTGTGCACACCATGGCTCACCATAACCCAGCACACGTGGTGTTGCTGGCTTTGTCTCTTTATTTTTTTGACACCTTACTCCATGACGTAATGCAGAAGCAATGTCGTTTTCTGGAAAAGCTCGCTAACATGCATATTTGTCATGCAAGATGAACCAGTCAGGCAACAAAAAAATGTGACTTTTCAAGATTGGCCATTGAAGCTTTAATATGTACTGTATAGTCTATATGTACTGTATATGTACTGTATAGTCTATATGTCTGTATATACATACATATATGTCTATATGTATGTATATGTACTTTACTGTATAGTCCTTATAACTTGAACTGTTAGGTAAATCACGTGTAAAACGTTTAGAAATATCGAGTTATCAAAAGTGTTAATGAAAGTAAAAATAAGGTCAAATGCTTTTGATTTGAGTTAGTGAGAATTTTGAGATACTAGGGTTTGAGCTGCCGAGATTTCACTTTGTCACATTTGAGTAAGCACGACCACATGTCAACCAGCACGTCCCATCACAGACATAATGTGTCAAAATGTTTTGGAGTTCATGAACTGTGAAAACCTGAACTTTCCAAAATTCTTAAATAGAAATCACAGTATTTTGTATCTATAATATTATCAGAACTTATTTCAAGTGGTACCACAGTCAAAAAATTACTTTTATTTTTTCAGATTTCGAAACTATGCCTACAATAGACACTCCCCAAGCGAAATGGCAAGCCTTAATTTTAAGAAGACTGTTTATTTAAACTGCTATTTTCCGATTTAATGGTCCGCCGTCATTACACCAGAAAGGATTCAATGATGTCATTCACTCAAGAGCTTTAGAATGCAGTGTGTGTGTGAAAGTGGCTTATTTAGTATGCAGCGTGGGAGTGTCGAGCTTTCAGACTTTCGAACTTGTGTTTTGCATTATTAGTAAGCCGTGTTCACACACTGCATTCTAAATGCATTCCCAAAAAAAAAAACACTGTTGGAAACATAATCCCTAGAAAGCATTTCCCCCTGAGTGATAAAAGGTCAACTCAAGTATAAGGTGTGTGAAAAAGGCTTTGAAAAGACTCAAGTGGTTTACAATCTGGTGATCAGCTTCATTCTTGACGTAAACAGTGACAGGTTTTGTGACACCTATCCTGTGCACATTGCTATGACTACAGGCGGCTGATCCAAAGAATCATGGTTCATAAAAGACGAAACGTTCAGAGAATCAGTGCCCTTGTTTTCTTGAGCTAGTTTGTCACCCTTTTTGCCATACGTTGCCTAAAACACTATTAACTGGATTATAAGTTCGTCTCGGTATTCTGTCTTGGAAGAAAAACAAATCAACATGGACAGGGTCTGCATAAATCATCAATTCCTAATTTAAAATAAAAGATTACAAAGCCAGTGCTGGTCAAGACGTTCTCTTTTGTGATGGCTACTTAAAGAGAGCTGTTTGGCTGGCTCAAAGTTTTTCACCAAGGGGAGTTTCTGAAAAAAAGCTGAAAATAACATTTCAGAGGGAGTACATTTAAAAATTTCTGGAGGAGCATGCCCCCAGACCCCCCCCCCCCCCTAGACACTTGCCTTGTCTGTTCTGCAAGTCAGGCTACCACCCTAACCACATGCAAATTACATTGTAAGTTGATTTTCAAATTGCAAAAGTTAAATAAAACATCAAGTAGACAAGCTAAGAAGTGGTTTGTTTTCTTTATTTTATTTAATTATATAGTTTTCATGGTCTGCTTTTAGGAGGGAGGGAAAAAAGGAGTTGGTAGGGGGAAAGAAAACAGGGGGGTACAAATTTCCTGACTAGTAACTTGTTCTATCGGACTACTCCTTTTTCAAACTCACTAGCCTACTGCCTAGTATGGGAAAAAGTTAGTGTCGAGCACTGTACAAATTCGAATGTGAGAATGCCAGAAGTAGCAATAAACCACACTTTCAAATGTCATTAATACAAGGTTGATACAAGGTGAAAGTAAATTGTCTTCTTTTGACATCTTTTAAAAAAGTTTCTGGAAGGTTTGAAACAGTAACACTGAGCCATCAAGTTTAGTTCATTGCTGAGGATGTTGTCAATTTCTTTCTGGGATTCAAGCCAGAATCAAAGCTGCCTGTTTGTTCTGTTTACAACTTTTTCATAGCCAAACTCCCCTTTTTCCTGCACAGGTTGCTCTGCAAAATGCAGTTAAAAATCCCAATAAATTTAACTTAAAGACAAAGACCAGAGAACTCAACTAATTGTATTATTAATTTTATTGAATCCAGAGGAAAAAGTCAGCATTTCAGCTTTTTTGAGGTGATCACATTTTGCTTTTATTTAAATTTAACCCTAAGAGTGACCAAAATTTAATTCTCAGTAGAGAAACTAACCAGAATACAAGACAACCACCAATCATTTCTTTGGGAAAGGAAGTTTATTTCCAGTACAAGAAACAAATGCAAGAAAAACTAAACCGGAAATGAAACTTCAGCCCACATAGGGTGGGAGGGAAGGGTAGAAAATTATTCGTGGAACCAAACTATGTGAATTAACCGGTTAACAATACCAACTGAGATACGCCCTCTCGTAACGTGTAAGATATATAATGTCCGTTAATAAGTAACAATTAATACGAATCATGTGATAAACACGCCTAGCTCAAATTAATTATTTTAAGCTGAGCTAAAAATATAACAATTCTCACTAGAGAAACTAACCAGAATACAAGACAACCACCAATAATTTCTTTGGGAAAGGAAGTTTACTTCCAGTACAAGAAACAAATGCAAGAAAAACTAAACCGGAAATGAAACTTCAGCCCACCAACGAGGAACCCCAAAGAAAAGAGGATGGTTGTCTTGTGAAAAAGCTAGAGGGGACCTCGGTATTCTGCAAAAGACAAAGCTTCATCTGCTCGGCGACTTGAACCTTAGCTGGCAACGAAATTTCTAAATAGGTCTTGTAAGCATCAGACGCCCAGTCGCCAAAAATCTGGATAAGTTCGCCTGGAACCCCACAGTGAAACGCAAATGTGGCCGCCCCCCTGCGAAAACTGTGTCCCCGATATAAGTTCGGAAAAGAAACCTTTGCAAGGGTCATCTTAACCCTCAAAAATTGAATAAATTCACCCTTGTGCACTGAAACAAAATTACCCCTACATGAGGAATAAGTAAACGCAGGAGCCAAGGGAGGAGCAGGATAAAAACTAATCATGCGCAAATACATAGCCACTGGGCAAATAGGATTATTCTCTAATCGTACTAAAGGTAACATCAATCTATGTCCCCCGAACTTAATTGTTTTGGACCATTTAAATAACACTAACAAACCCGCCCAGCACTCAAAAATATCTCCTCGACAAAGGTGCTGAACCTTGTCAAAACGAGATGCTGCATGAGGAATAATGTTTGAAACCCGAGCGAAGAGGAAAAATGTAAAAAGAAAGGCACACATAAACGTGACCTCTGTGCCGTCGTCAAGGTCAATAACTGAAACCAACTTGGACAAAATATCTGGTGTAATGGGGGGTGCCCGATTAGGGGTATGTTTGACAGTACGCTGAATACCTTTCAAAGTCAAACGAACCTCATACGATTGAAGGAAAGGGAACTCAAAACCGGCCATTAAACGCAAAAGTTTAACCCCACGTAAATAGTTTCGAATAGACTGCGGAGTAAGTGATCGACTGAGAAATTGACAATACAATACAATAACATGAGCAGTGGCTGGAATTGGTGTTAAGTCAAAATATAAACAAAATGCTAAATAACTTTTCCACTGCGATCCATGGTTCTTATGAGTTCCTGGTGCGTACGCATTTAGTTGAGTGCGCTTTAAGTCTTCCTCTAGCACAAGTTGTTCAGCATCTGTAAAAGAGCAAAAGTTACAAATCACTATTGAGTGCAAATAACTCATCAGTGACAGTTTCCTCCTTAATAGAACCAGCGTCTTCACATTCTGCGGCAAAAATTGAGGAATACTTGGTGACGTCCAAATGCCATCAGGATAAATAGTCTGCAAGTCGGTTGGTTACACCCGGCAAATGAACCGCTCTGATCTCAAATTCTTGTGAAGAAACTTCACGCCATGCGTTGCGCAGGATTGTTCCCATTAAAGGGTCGCTAGTCTTCCCGGAGTTAATAACTGTAACCACGGCGGTATTATCGCAATACACTTGCACTCGTAAACCAGCCCAACGCGCGCCCCACAAACAAACTGCAATTAAGAGAGCTAGAAATTCTAGCTGATGAATAGCTGGAAACTGCAGAAGGACCCAGTCTGGAAATGGAGCATGGAAAACCGTGTTACCACAAATTGCGCCACATCCTGTCAAACACGCGTCAGTCGCGAAAACACAATCAGGAGCTGACCACGGAGCATCCAAAATGATTGACACTCCATTGTAGACAGCGATAAAGTCAAGCCACCAACAAATGTCTTTCCGAAATTCTTTATTCAGGGAAACTCGATGATGATCGTGGTTAAGGCGTTTAAGCAGGTCAATAATTCGCATGAGAAAAATGCGACTGTTCTTGACACATTTCGACACAAAAGACAGTTTCCTGAGCAACAATTGCAATTCTCGCTTAGTGGCCTTTGTCTTGTGTGACCACGTGTGACCACGTTCTTAGTAACTCTTGAATCTCGAGTAAACGTTCGGGATGAACCGATTTCGTCATGGCCAGAGTATCAAACTCGACTCCTAAACAGGTCGCACGTGTAGTCGGCGGACAAGCCTTACTCTTCGACTCTTCTACTCCTAGTTCTACCAGTAAGGATTGAAGAGAACAAAAGGCAGTCGCGGCTTTGTATAGAAGTTCAATGCCTTGAAAATCGTCCAGATAATTTAACACGTCAAAGCCCCGCCGTGAACAAATGTATGAAATACCGCTCGTAATGCGTTGACAGGCCATCGCGGTTGACCGCAAACCCATAGGAAGCACGACATCAAAATAATAACAGTCATTCCAATGAAAACCCAATAATGGGAAGTCATAAGGATCAATGTAAAATTGTCGATAGGCTTTGCGCAAATCACATTTATAAATCAAACAACCTGGTCCCTTCCGAGCTATAAGACTAGCGATATGATCCACCGTAGGATATGTCAGGGAAAACTCCACCCCTTCATGTAGCGATTTATCAATTCCAGCGTTAACAGACGTGTTCAAAGGCCAACTCAGGTCAAGAATAATTCGCCGCTTGGTAGAATCTTTCTTTGGAACAGAATTAAGAGGCGACACCGCCAGCCGTCCAGAAAAAGGAGGAGATGAAAACGCACCTGCCACCGACTGTCTCGCAAGCTTCGTGTCAAGATAAATGGCTAAGTCACGCGGGTAATTAGTTGCACCAGAGTGATTGCGTAATTGACTGACATGAAAACCGAACCATTCGTAATCATAACCCACTGGCCAGCCAAACTCAAGATAATCAACGATAACATTGTCATGATAATCACTGAGATAAGACCTCCACTGCGGAATGTTAAGCTTTGAAACTAATGGTATCCGTAATCCTCTGTAATTAGGTAAACCAGAAGCAAAAACACGCTCGTGAAGCTCAACCATGTCAAGACTAAAATTCTGATGTTCACAGCAAACACCAGTGTCCCCTGAAAGTGTTCGAGATGTAACAAGAGGAGAAACAATATCCTGCTGATTGAAAGCCCTGCCGGTCGCTCCGAGCTCACCAAATATTTGTTCTTGAGAGGACGGTTGAAACTCACAACTGTTTGAAAAAGAGTTCCGACAAATAGTCAGAGTGTCCTGATCACACAAGTCCGGAAAAGACGTCCTGGAGAAATCGTGATTGTCCTGATAACAAAATTCTTGAAAAGGTGTCCTTTGAAGATCTGGATTGTCCTGATGACTGCTGAGAGTCTTAGCAAATGCCCTGTTAAAAACACAACTGTCCTGAAAAGAGTTCCTGTTAAAATTGGGAAAGTCTTGATCACCGAATTCCTGAGTACCGGCAACAATAAAGTCTTGAATAAACGGAACAGAGGTAATTCTTGCTAGTCATTCTTTTGGTTTGTTTGGGCAGTCATCTGAATATTCGGAATGCATCCGTTTAACCTTGTCCTTCACCCAACAAGCCGCACAAATATGACAAGCCATTTCTTTTCTCCTTTAAGCATGGCGTAGTGATCCTTTGAGTGTGAGCACGAACCCTTCTGATACTCGCGGCAAAACAAAACTGCCGTGGAAGTGGAGGGGGCGGGGCGCTTCTGATCTTTCGTCTTCTTGTGCGAACCCGCGAGCGTACGGTTTTCCAGATGAAGAAAAGAATCCCCCCAGTTAAGCCGACCTCCCTCAATTTCTAATAAAACCACCGCATGAAAGCTACGTACAGCTGGCCATTCGTAAACGGACGCCAGATACATCAAAGCGCCCAAGTTTTCCGTGCGATGTTGCCGTTCATGAGAAGTTATTTGTGGCAACAGTAATAAGGCACTGTACCCGGCGACAAATTCCTCTAAAGTAAGCTCGTCGTAGGTAACGTTCTTAGAAACGTAACCTAAGCTCAACTCGCTATGCGGCCAGAATTGCCGCCGTACTATGCGAGTAGCAATTTGAGCCTTTTTACCCGATTTCAAGTTCCTCTTACCTCGTGTCTTTCGTGCGTTCCGCTCAGCTGACGAAGAATCGTCGTCGCTGTCTTCACTGGACGTAGATTCATCTGCTGCGGCTGCAGAGGCGGAGGAAGGAAGACCTATTTTGCTGAGGCGTTCCTCTACGGCGTGCGATAAATCCTCAAACTCACGCAGGTCTCGTGGCGAAATTGCTTTGTTCTTGTCTTTCCTTGTCACCTTCTTACTCTCGGTCTTGCCAGAGCCCGTTTCACGATCACATTTGCGCTGCTCTGCTAAAGTTTCCTTTCGTAATTGGTCAGCTTCTTTTTCAATGAAATTAACTTTGTTTTTTGCCAGGCTTCATCCAGCTTAGACTTTTCCTTAGCGATCAAGGCTTCTAATTCTTCGACGGTCTCATCTGGCGACTCGTCTTGGTCCTGTTCGGAGAGCACATGTGATTCCTCAGTGTCGCGCTCTGAGTCACTCGGTTTCGAACTAGCACTCATGGCTTTACCGAGTAGGTTTAGAGTCCTGTAATTAACCGTGTTAACCGTGGCTGTAAACTGTACATACAAGAAAATTGGAAAATTATTCGTGGAACCAAACTATGTGAATTAACCGGTTAACAATACCAACTGAGATACGCCCTCTCGTAACGTGTAAGATATATAATGTCCGTTAACAAGTAACAATTAATACGAATCATGTGATAAACACGCCTAGCTCAAATTAATTATTTTAAGCTGAGCTAAAAATATAACAATTTCTCCTTATTGTAACACTGCTCAATCATACATAACAGTGGTGAGAAAAAAGGAAATGGTCAACAAGTTTGTTAAACAAGTTATCCTTATCAATTCCATAGCAAATGTATGGAGAACAGTGTGGAAAATATGCATGCTGATATTAGGGTTTAAAGGGTTAATAAAACATGTCTTGTTTTGTTGTAACAATTAATACGAATCATGTGATAAACACGCCTAGCTCAAATTAATTATTTTAAGCTGAGCTAAAAATATAACAATTTCTCCTTATTGTAACACTGCTCAATCATACATAACAGTGGTGAGAAAAAAGGAAATGGTCAACAAGTTTGTTAAACAAGTTATCCTTATCAATTCCATAGCAAATGTATGGAGAACAGTGTGGAAAATATGCATGCTGATATTAGGGTTTAAAGGGTTAATAAAACATGTCTTATTTTGTTGATGTGAACTGGCCATAGTTTGATATTGATATTATTGAAATTTAAAGTGTTATCTTGGGCCACTGCATGCTGCCTGCTGCTTTGTTGGTCTTCAGCTGTGTAGGAGAAAAACAAAACAACATGATTTTGATATTAAAATTTCTTAATGGTCTATACCATAGGAATAGAAGGAATAGAAGATAGAGTGGAGAGAGATGAGACAAGGATAATAAAATGATTACGGTATATATATATATATCAATTTTGTAGTTTTGAGGTACATTGTAAGTGAGGATTTCAGCAGTCTAACAGTAAAAATACTAAAGGTCAATAATAATAACAATAATTTCTGATTTGCCGATACATTGTTATTGGTAGACCAATGATAAATCATTATTAGAAATCATTAGATCTGCCTGTCTATCTAAAATCTACAGTACCTACCCTACTTGTCTAACTACATGTAGTATTATTTACAATGCCTGTCTGTCTGTCTGTCTGTCTGTCTATATTGTAAAAAAAGGCGTTTGTCAAAAAGTGCCAAGTTCAATTTTTGACAAGACATTTCCGGAATAGCCCAGCTTTCATCAGTTGTGGCAAATATTAATTCACTTCCTGCTAGAAGAACATCCACTTGACAGGGTTTTTTCTTGCCATCAAGCCTTGGTTTCCCCAGTGCTCATAAAACTTTTGTAAGTTCCTTTCCTGACAAATGTAGTAGAATATCCCTTTTGCTGGGTTGCTCAATAGTTTCCTTCAAACAACAGGTGACATTTTCAGGCAACTCAAAATTCCTGTGGAGTTTTAAAACAACTTCAGGCATATTCTTTACCGGAGCTGATTTGGCAGTTTTATTTTGTTGTTTTGTGACACCACTGCTTTTACTAATCTTGCCTTAAAGTTCTTCCCTTAAGCCACACTACCTTTCTGTGGTTTTAAAGCAAATGTCTCCCTATTTACTTGCTGTTTGGACTTAACAAACATTGTATATACTTTTTCCAATGCAAATACTGCAACTGGCTTTGGATAAGCATATTTATTGGTCAGAGAAAACCTGAGTCATTCCGCAATTGCTGGTCTGCAGAAGGCTGTTTCAAACAATTTGTAACCACTTTGTTTGTCAACATGAAAGTGGCTCTTGGACAACAAAATTAATTGTCCACAACAATATGGATTAAGGAAAAACATTCTTGTAATTCTCGACTTGGTATAAGCTTAAATCTAAATCGACCATCTGGTTGCTTTTCGTCTTTTCAGTAGGTTTGAAATTAGTTCCAGAGCCACTGATTTGTCAATTTTGTACGAAGCCAGTCTATGCCACTTTACTTTTTCATTCTTAAATTAGTTTCTGTACTTGACTTGATAATATCTGTGGCCCGTTTATAGCCCATCCCATGTGATCTGTTACCACTTCACTTATCATCAGCTGGTTGAGAATCTGGTTGTATGGTTGTTTCTCTGTTCTCTTGCTGGAAGACAGATCCAACAGTGCTCCAGAAATGCTGGAGTACATGTTGGTACAGACTGTCAGAAGCGGTATCATACAAATAGATAATGTGGTCATCCCCTTTAACTTTTCAGGCAAGACCTGTCGCGCTGAAGTTTGAAAGATGAATTGGCACATGTCGATAGGCACTTTTAAGGTCTATTTTGGCTAGATAGGCATTTGGTTTTGTTTGTGACACAGCTTTCTCTATGGTCACCCAATGTTGTGGTCTGCTACAATCATGTATGAGTCAGATTTTGTCAGAGTCTGCTTTTGGAATAGCTCCAAGGGTCCTGACAATAGTTGGCTTCGTTTATGTGACTAAGTAATTGCCATTCCAAATTTTGTTGGAGATTTGTTTTCAACTTTGACGCAAATGACACCTGAGGGTAGCGGACGTTTTGTGTTTTCCGCTGATTCCAAGACACTATTGCTAGGGATTATTTAAAAACCGTTTGTAACACCATTGATGATAAAGTATCTGTTGTGATCAGTCACAGGGTTTTTGTATCCAGGCTTGTGGATTTAAAGGGGTGGTAATTGGTGAGGTTGGGGTCAAGCGTTGTTGGTGGTTGTGTGATGCTTGTGTTGTGGGTGTCTTTGGGCACAATTTGGCACTAATCAAATATGTTAATAGTGGAAGTTTAGCCAATGTCATCCTGTTAACGAATTAAACTGCTGGAAATTGACATGGTTTAGGTTACTTGTGGTTGGCGGCTAACTTGGGAAGGAAATTTTTGTGTTAAAGGTGTGGTTGTCAGTGGAAATGGTGACCATTTAACGAGAAATCCAGTGTGAAGGTGCAGTGAATCGTTCCCCCAGCAGAATCCACACCTACTCTGTAACTTTCTGTACTCATTGTTGTATGCGATAACCGAGGCAAGTGAGGGAGATTCTAAGAGTTGTGCAAATTTCTCAGTATACACAAGGTAGTCTGCAATGTTGGAAGTATATGCAGAAAGTTTTCCATTTATCATCAGTTCAGGAATTTGTGGTGACCCACATGGAAAGAGAAGTGCTTTCCAATTTTGGTTTTCCTTTGGCTGCACGAATGACTGTTTCTGCTCTGCCAGTGTTTCCAATTTCATGTTCTACTTCACTATTGTCGTAAGTCCCGAGACTAACAAAGTTTGGAATTAGTAAAGGTTTCTTGATCGCTTGATGGCTACATTGCTTTGGGGCCCAAGAAGATGTGCAGGTTGTTATCCAGTTGCGGGATCGCAGTTGATTTGGAAGTTGATGTGTTGGCAAATGGCTCTGTTGAGCTGAGAGCTAGCAAGGAATCCTCCAGCGAGCCAGCCCCTACAGTCTTGAGGATCTCATCTAAAGACTGCCATCTTGTGCTGGGCTTTTGGTTGTATTGCGTTCACTAGCCCAGTGAAGATTCAATCCCCTGCTGTAACTTTGAGATTGTCACTCCCGGTGCTTGCTTTTTGCCAACAGTACAGCCCTAAATCTCCTATATCCTTCACTGCTAGAAGATTAAGGGCATCTTCATTGTCCAGGTCCTCCTCCTTGAGTGTCTTGATGGTTGCATCTTTAATGCAAGGGTTTTTGACCAGGTATTGAAGTCCAGACTCACCATTTTACAAAAGCCAAACTTGTATCTTAAATTAGCTTGCGGTAACTTGTTATAATTACAAATTGCTGTGAGATTTAAGCACATGGCTTAGCGCTTATGTGTATATTCAGTCGATAAAATACGTACCAAAAGTCACAATAATTTTGGTAATATTAATAATATTAGTAATGGCAATTTACAATCGTACATGGCGAAAAATTACAAAAGGATGACGATTATAAAACTTACACAGACATTTATCAATTGATAAATTATTTTTAAATGCTAGCCTATTTACAAAACTATTTTTAAAATGCTCGGTGTGTATTTGCAGCAACTTAATACAGAAGGATCTAAGTTCCCGTGATGTCGCTTGCGTACAGGGTAATATGTCATTAAGAAGGTGGTTCCAATTCGAGCTTATCTTTTGAAATAGCTTGCGATCAGATTTCTCAAGCAGTTTTTACAGGGGGCAATAAAGTGAAAAGTAAACAATTTTTGTTGTTACTAAAAAGGAAAAAAACTGATTGAGTAGCCGAAGACAACTTAATGTCAATCCACAATTTTTTCTTCGGAGACTGCCTGCTTGGTGTCATTTCCATTTCTAGCGCCAGCCAAGGGGACCTTGGCAAAGCATGAAACTGCTAATGGCAATTCCTGCAAAACATTTGAGCAAACAAAATGTGCTTGTTTACATAGCTTTGAAATGCATTGTTTGGTTTGTTATGCCAATGTCAAAATCTGAGCAGTGAAAAGCTTTCATTCCCACGACTTGAAACAAGCTTGCATTGCATTCATTGAAGCCAGTGGTCAATTAACAAAAACTTTAACACATATGTAATTTACTAGTATCGCTGCAATCAAGACTTGCTCAAGGACGTAAGTTCCATCAAGATTTCAACTGAAATGGTTTGTTCCAAAACCACTCTAATAGCTTATGGTCTTGTTCTGCATACTTCGGTTCGAAATGGCCCATTGTCGTTCGTTTTGCAGACATATTAGGCTCACATTGAAAAGGGATCTTTTGATCTCTTCTCCAGCGGTGAATCATGGAGTGGGCTTATATTCTCTGGGTATCTCCCTTGCCTTAACTTTAAGCACAACATGAGATCGTATACCGTGCCCAAAATAGAAGGACATTTTCCCCTTTTTTCGGTTCAGCACGGATGATTTTGGTACTTAGAACTGTAAAGTATATTTTCCATGTCAAGTTATGAGTAGAAACGTCAAAGGGGTTGATTTCATGAGACCAGGATTGGTTTTATAATATGAGTTTTAGCTTGGTGTTACATGATATGAGTTGGGATCACAGTTAACAGGCCTGATTTTCAGTGTGTGCTTTACCAACGTGTCAGGATCTTGGTTAACCGATCCAGTCAGGTTCACATGATTGGCCCTTAAAATTGGAGTGTTTCATAGAGTGTCAACCTCTTCACCTGTTAGGGGCTGCCAATAGTCAATATCGCCTTCAGCTGTGGGGGGGGGGGGGGGGTCCCCATCTGCAGGCATGAGGCAAATTTTTAAATTTTTGATGCCTTAGGATGCTCTCAGGTACCATTTCAGAGTACGTTTAATACAAAACGTGACATAATTATCTCAAAAAATACTCGTGTACCATGTGCCCTGAATCTTGTTGTCACCTACAGTAACCTAACATTTGTGTTTACATCAAAAACTGCAACTCCGAAGTAAATGCTTGCAGTATCTATTGAATGCATATTCAAAGCTATGTGAATGTAAGGCTGGCACTGTCTGAGTTAGCATGAAAGTTCTTTGGAGTCCAAATGCATAACTCCCTCAGCAAAAATGGAGCTTCAGGGTGCTCTGTGGTAGCAATTACAGTCTGAAGCCTATTAATATTTTGCTGTGTAGTTATCTAAAGCTACTGGGTGAACATGCATATGTGTTGAAGGCAATAACAATTTTTTTGCATGCATCAGCCAAAGTAGTCTGAATCTAAGCCATTGTCATCTGAGTGAACATCCAAGTTCTTTGGAAGTCCAAATGCACTCTCAGCCTCAATTGATTCAGCTCCAGCTGTGCTTTCTCAACAGGGGCCTGCTCTTCGCATTCCACACTGATTTGTTCAAGTGTCGTCTCCTCCTTTCCTTGCTCTTCGACTTCCACACTGTCAAGCTCTTCATTGATTTGACCTACTTCAAAAAATATCAGTTTTCACACCTCGATCACTCACTAAAACAGGTACTACTTTCTTGGGAAGTTTGCAACGTGCTTTTGCTGCTATCCACTTTTCTTTCGCTTTGTAAATTACCTCGAGGGCTTTCCGAGTGCCAGGTTCAGGGCCGTTGATGGAGACCTGTAACAAGAAGCCTGTAATGTCCTTCCTGTAGACAAGCAAACAAATTCCTGTTAAAAAATTTCAAAGCTTCCATTGTCACGCAGTAGCAACTATTGTAATTGCATTTCCACTCACCCCACACATCAGTGTATCACATATCAGTGTCACGTTGTAACTTCGTGTTTGACACTTTTATCTGTTGAGTGTGATATATATTTATATATTGAAGAAAGGTTGAGGAGGTACAACTTCGAGGAGGTACAACTTCTGACGTTAAAAAAGCTGAAAAGTACAAATTTGATAAACGTTTCGCTCTTAGACCTTCGTCAGTTAAAGTGCAGAATTTTGAATTTGAATCATCCCTTAATTACAATGGTCTCTTCCTCGCCAGGAGTTCTATAACAAGATGGTGCTAATAGCTCCTTAAGATTTTTCGACCTACGAAAAAATGGTATAATTATATGGTTGAATTTGGAGGGAAAAGTTTGGTTTAGGGTTGGACTCTAAAAAGTGCAAATGCTTTTTGATAATGCGACCCACATCGGCTAGATTTGGATTAAACGTAGTCACAAATGGAAATAATTTCTTTGTGACTTTTTAACTGGGTTTAAGTAAGTCACATCTGGAAATAGTGGAAGCCTTGGAAAATTGATCATCAACTAATCTGGAAGGGTAACCTTGATTAATAAGATAGCCTTTGTACTCAGTTCGAAGCACCGATAAATGTGAAGCGAACCTGCAAAAGGGAGGCTGGGGTGTTCAGCCTGTCATTCACAGATCCCAAGGGGTGCAGATGGAGGCATTTGATTGGCTCACTTGCCAGACCAAAGTATTACTTCTGTATAATGGTTTAAAATCGAGCCGATGAAAGAAAGCCAAAGGGTGAGAGTATTGTGAACAAAATAAATCATAGAATCCGGCAGCGGATTATAAACCAACTGCAATTGCAGCTGCATTTGAAAACTGTCCCAGCAAATTACATCTTCACAGACTGACATTCAACTTCAAGTCTTGAAATAAATTTGTAGGTCTTTGACTTAATTTGGTTTATTAGTGGTGAGTTTAGTGGTGAGTTTATTATTGGTGAGGAAACTGTTTTGGTAACTCTGCAGAATTTGAATTATTAGTCTCAGGTTTATCAGTGTTTATCTCGAGTTTATCAACTCCAGTTGAGAACCTCAGACTCGCATATAAATAAGTAAAATGAGATTTGATGGCTTTCTTGTATTTGTACCCTTAATACATTTAATATCTACAGTTTTACTATTTTATTCTACGGATGAAAACCGCCAAGAGAACTTTGGACTCCCGAATCGTATAATTTTACAAGATTTTTATTCGATCTGAAATAAATACAGCAAATCACATATTTACAAACAAAAGAAACTAATCTTACTAACCGAAAATAAAAGACCTAAGTGCATTGTATCAACCGAGAAACTTGAAAAGATTTAACTGAGTAAACCATGCGGTCAATTACACAATTCTTATTCACATGTGGTCCATTACATAAATTACACTAACAGAAATCCAAAAGAAATAACAAAAATAACAAAAGCTTGTAACGCTAAATAGAAAATCAACTTACTTCATGACGGGGTTCCATAGTTCACTGTAAAATCGGGAAAGTCCTCAGAAAAACAGGAAAGCTAACTTAAATTATCAACATGTGTAAAACCATCTGAAACTTGATTCTTAGATAAAGCTATCTCATAATGTCAATCAATGAACTTCGGTGTAATGATTAAACTAAATCAATGTCAAAATCAATGCCACACAACGTTCTTCATGAAAACACTTTCCGCCCCATCATCATCTCTAGTCGTCATCTCCGTACCCTTCTGCTGGGTATATCACAGCAATCTTGGTGATTGGCCTCTCATATTCTCCAGTAGGGGTCTTGACTTTAACGTTTCTGACTCTGCCATCCTATCCGGGGTAGACACTGACTACTCGACCAACGTTCCAGTTTCCTCAAACTGCACCTGGAGTTTGCACGATCTCGAAGTCATCTACTCGAACATTCCATTTCTCTGCATTCCACTGTTTTCTTGGTAGCAATGACGGGAAGATGTCTCTTGTCCAGCGGGTCCAAAACGAATCGATGATTTTCTGGACAAACTTCACTCTGTGCCGGGGATTCTTTGTGTATCTGAACGGTCCTTGCAGAACGTGAGACAATGCTCGGCCAAGTAAAATGTCATTTGGACAAAGATATGAACCATCGTCCGGATCATTGGGGATGCGGCCTATTGGACGCTGGTTGACCAGATTTGCAACTTCTACGAGGCACGTCTGTAGCTCCGGTGGGGTTAGTACTTGCTCGCCAATTGCTTTCTTTAAGGTGATCTTGCAGCTCTTTAATAAGGCCTCCGCTCAACCATTCTGGTGTGGAGCCGCCGGTGTCGTAAACTGCCACTTTATTCCTCTTTCTGCGGAGAACTCCCACAGCTTGTCAGTATCCAATCCCTCAATCATTTCTCGTAACTCTCATTCAGCGCCAACCAACTGGGAACCATTCTCACTTATCATCAAGGTGGGTGATCCTCTCAAGGCAAAGAATCGTTGTAGCACCTGCATGAATTCCATCGTTGTGCAATCTGCTGCAAGTTCAAGATGAACCGCTTTTGTGTTCAACCATGTAAAGATGACAGCAGAATGCTTGGCAGTCTTGTTACGACCAATCTTGACGTGGTAGGGACCAAAGTAATCACATGAAGTGTAATGAAACGGTGGAGTAACGGTGCCAGACAGCTTTGAGGTAAGTCAGCCATGACTTATGATTCAACTTTAGCGCCAATTTGTCGGCAAACCAGGCATCAGAACTTTACTGACTTTGCCAGGTCATAAGCTGGAACGATCCAGTACTTCGTTCTTGTTTTCGCCACTGTCACTGCCACTCCTGAGTGTCCAAGCTGGTGGGCATGCTGAATAATGAGGCACGATATCCAATGGTCTCCGGAAAGTAAAAAAGGATGCCTGGTCTCATAAGAAACCAATGCTTTGTCTGCTCAGCCACCTACTCTCACAACGCCTTCTGGATCTACATATGGACTGAGATTTTTGAATTCCCCTTTGCTAAGGCGGTTGTTCAGGGTCTTCTGACTCTCCTTTATCCAGTATGTTTCTGCATCTTGTAACTCTCGAGGTGAGAGAGGGCCATCTTCAGGCTTCAGGGCTTCTTCATCCTCTGCGGATCCTTTGTGCAGTTTCAAAGTAAATCTCAACGTATAAGCTGTCACTCGGACCAGCTTTCTCCAGCTTCAAAACGTCTTGCAATCTATGGTTTTCTCACCAACAATGAGAACCTTAGGGTGCTCCTTCTCAACTTAAACTTTGTCAGCAACTGGTGAGTCTTGTGACCACTCGTTCTTGGGGAGACGCAGAAAGTCGGGTTCATGCTTCCACCTATCAGCCAAGCTTTCCACTGGTATTCCACGTGATATGTCGTCAGCTACATTTAGTTCCCCTGGGACGTGTCTCCATTGGGCGGGATCTGAATTCTCTTGCCTCCTTCTTTGTTAGTTTCCTTGAAAACTGCAGCTGATTCATTTCAACCATCTGAGAGTCATACGCAGTGGCATGCTCTGGATTTTTCAACAGTCAACGGTCGGTTGCCTCTAATTTCTTCAGCGCGTGGGACTTGTTATCAGGTAATTGACTTGGATCCTTTTTCCACGGATAAGGGATTAGCCACTGATTGCCCATCTTCATACATGAGTCTTCTATGATCTTCGCCTCTTCCCTTTCAATCTGGCTGAGCTTTCCGGTTTCACAGTTGCAAGTCTTCACAGAAACACCCATGCTTTCCGTCATCCAAAAGTCTGTCATGTCTACAGGTGTTTCAAGCTTGATGTGGTAAACATGACTTGCTTCTGACTGCTTGCCAGCAACTGCTCCAAATACGACTCAACCCAGAGGTGAATGGCGAGCTACCATGTTTCCAGCCTCTCTCCTTTCTCCTGTGTCCAGTTTCGCTTGATCGATGCCAATAAGCACGTCTGTTTTTCCATATCCCCGATGCAGCTGATCTTTACCAAGGCCAAGTTGTCTTGCTATGTCGGCACGCTTCACTTCTGTGGTGTCATCGCTGATTGACGGAATTCCGATGGTTTGTATGACGTGTGCACTGCGGTTTTCAAGTGATCTGATGCAAACCTGATAAATCGTAGCACTCAGTTCTTCTTCTTGGCCGCCCACCTTTGCAATTGTCACTACAATGCTCTTTCCTTTCAGTTTGAGGTCCTCGGCTACGCACGATCTGATTAAGCTTATCTGAGCTCCTGAATCAAGGAACGCGTTTGCTCTTTGGTGAAGACTGCCTGATCCAACGATGTCCACGTGCACGATGGGTAACAATGCTTTCTGGTTGTTAGTCACATAGGTAACAGTTGCGACCGTCGGCTGAATTGTTCCATGTAAAAGCGGGTGATGGTAGTACGGGCACTGGCTTCCATTGGTCTTTTTGGGGCACTGGCACCTTCTGGAGCAATTGAGAGACCTGTGTTCTCTTCCAGCACGTTTCAGGCAGCTAAAACATGCGTGATTTTCTCTTACAGCCTTTATCCGCATCTCTGGACTGAGCGAAGCAAACTTCTGGCATTGATCAGTCCAGTGATTTGAGTTGTGACAAAGCCAGCAGTTGTGTGGGAGATATGTTTTGGAAGAGTTAAGGTCCGATCCAAAATGACCGACCGGATGCCTTGTTGGTTGGCCCGTGTTTCTCAGAGGTGCCGTGGCTCTCATTCTGGACTTCATTTCGGTGTTCATCCATGCAATGAGCTTTGCTACGGACGCCTCTTTTCCACTACTCTCGAGGTGATGCGCCCATACCTTATGGTTGTCGGTACACATTCTCTGCTCAATTAGGGCCAACATGTGGTTGTTGTCCATGTCATGCGGTCGTCCCACCTCTTTCAGCGTGCTGAAACTTCTCTGCACCAGGTGCACCAAATCACAAAAACGCGCATCTTCTCCGTCGCCAAGAGGTCTAAACTTTGTAACATCCTGAGTGATGGTATCTGCAACAAATCTGGGATCTCCGTAGACTGAGTCCAGGTAGCTCCACACAGCGTCATAATATGTGCCGATACCCTTTATTAACTCTAGCAGCCATCCTTTAAACTTGTTGCAGCCACGAGATTACGTCTCTCTTACTGAACCTTGTATCCACAGTGTGCTTGAAGTTGAAACAAAAGATTGTATACTCCCTAACGTCTCCTGCGAAGCGAGGTATCTTGGGGCTTCTCCATTTTAAATCCACAGGGCGTATTGATGCTGCTCTTGTGACTGGTGCCGTTGTTACCATTTCCACTTCCACTGGCCATGGAGTTTCCTCTAGTTGTTGAGTTTCCGGTCCCTGACTCGGTTACTGTCTTTCGCATGCTTGTCAATCACGCCAATCCCTCCACTTTCCACTGCTAGACTCTCCGACTGCTTTGCACTTTCCATCCCACTTATGCTTTCACCACTTTCCAAATCCGTTGTTCGGCTTTCCATTTCCGAAAGTCCGCTCTCCAACACCGATTTCCCGCTTTCCGATGCCGAAGTTCTGCTGTCCGATAGCGATTTTCCGTTTTCTGATGCCGAAGTTCCGCTGTCCGATACCAATTTTCTGTTGTCCGATGCTGATTTTCCGTTTTCCACAACTGCTTTTCAGTAATGTTTTGCACCCATTTCCAGCTGCAAATAGAAATCCTCGCTCTCCTCCAGCCATTTTTCCTCTTCTTCGAATGCTTCATCGTCCTGAATTAACTGAGCATACTCTCAGTACTTCACCACCAAGTCATCAAACACAGCTTTCATGCTGTGAAAGGCTTCCATAACCTCATCCACGGTCCTGCTCTCCTTGAGCTTTTTACGTAGCATTTTGCCACGGCGGGTTAGTGCTGCCTTCGCTGTCCTTCTCTTCCTTTTCGCCTCATCCATAGCCACTTCTTCCATCGTAAGTTTTCAGTCCTCTGGATTCCGGGTTAGCGCAGAAATCAAATGAAAGTGATCCGTCGGATGAAAACCGCCAAGAGAAGTTTGGACTCCCGAATCGTATAATTTTACAAGATTTTTATTCCATCTGAAATAAATACAGCAAATCACATATTTACAAACAAAATAAACTAATCCTGCTAACCGAAAATAAAAGACCTAAGTACAGTACATTGTATCAACCAAGAAACTCAAAAAGATTTAACTGAGTAAACCACGAGGGCAATTACACAATTGTTATTCACATGTGATCCATTACATAAATTACACTAACAGAAATCCAAAAGAAACAACTTAAATGACAAAAGCTTGTAACGCTAAATAGAAAATCAACTTACTTCATGACGGGGTTCCATAGTTCACTGTGAAAACGGGATCAAAAGTCCTCAGAAAAACGGGAAAGCTAACTTAAATTATTAACACGTGTAAAACCATCTGAAACTTGATTCTTAGATAAAGCTATTTCATAATGTCAATCAATGAACTTCCGGTGTAATAATTAAACTAAATGTCAAAATCAATGTCACACAACGTTCTTCATGAAAACACTTTCATTGTTCAGATAAACGAACAAACATTCTACCTGATATCAACTGCGTGACTGTTACATCGGCATCTACCATTACAAAATTAGATTGGAACCAACCAAGCATTTCAAGAGGGGCGGAGCCTTCCCTTTTATAGGATCGCTCTGTGTTCAAACTCCATACTGTACAAAATAATAAGGTTTACGCAAGCGATAGACTCTCAGTAGAAGGATCTGAAAGGATAAGATGCCACCATGTGAATTATTAGATAGGTATGAAAAAAAAAAGATTGATAGGGCAAACTTCTGATTGGGCCTGTAAAATGTAATAATAACGTTTTGACTGGTCAGCGTTCTTCAGATTACAACGTTAAAAAATTAAGAACTTATACTTTGTACAATGGTTGTGACACCTTAGATACTAACTTATATACTTAACATACACACAAAGGAAAAAAATGGAAATTAAGGTTACGTAACAAAACAAAAGGTCTAAATTACAAACAAAAACAAAACTGAAAAAGTGTCAATCATGATAACAAAGAGAGATACGAGGAATAAAAACCGGTAAACATTTAACTAAAGTGAAAAATTGTTAGACGCTCCGACGTAACAAACTCCCTAAAGAGATCCCCTGAATATTCTCATGGAAAAGCCACCGTAACAAAGACCCTGAACAGGGCCCTGAGGAAACAGATTCCCTCAGTAGGGCTTTTGAACACGGAAACGAAAAAGGAGATATAAAAATTGAAAGTAACAACGAAGCTTAAAACAAAACAAAACAAAACTAGATAGGCGCCAATCATATTAACGAGCAAGATACGCGAAACGGTCTAATTAATTAGTGTAAATAATGCGATGTTAAGAGCAAAATTCCTGTCTTTTATTGAGGTCATGCGGATTCAGCACGAACAATTGCGAGGTTCAATAGGCTTCCCTAGTAAGTAACAATAATTGTTACTTACTGGCATGCAGGATGACAGGATGGAAGAAAAATTGGTGGTGGGAAACGGGATTTGGGAACCCTATTTTAGACCCTCACAGATCTCCACATTTCAAAATCCTTCACATTTAGAACAATTTTTGTTCTAAATGTGTGGGACATCCTAAGGGCCTTGTTCACTTTGTCTGAAGGGCTCTTATCAGGGCTATTGCAATTTTGATAAGAGTGAAACGATAAGGGAAATTATCTGAAATATTGATAAAATGCACAGGATTCCTTGTAGTCGGGTACACAGGAGCCCAAAATGTGACACCCACTGGCATTTTTGTCTGATTTTTGGCAACATAACTATTTTTACTAACTCGAGCACGCTGATTTTGAAATCATTGTTGCCAAGCTCAATTCTTGGGTTAAGATGGTGTTATGGGGCATTTAATTATGACGTTATTGTCCAAATAAGGAGTTTTCTTTCCTTTAGCAATTTTAAGTTTAATAGATCCAGAAATTCTTTCAAAGCGTTTTTGGTGGACTGTAAAGATGATTCTAAGAATTTCTGACAGTTTTTACGCTGTTTCTATGAATATCGAGCCGTCACATGACAACTGACCACGCCCTCTTATATAAAATTCACCTCATTACAGGTATAGTTTTGACATTTTGTTGAAAAGCGAACGTGATTCTTGTATTATAAAAAGTTGCAATTGAAATAAGAAAGAAAAATGTTATCGTCATGCCACACTGAATCTACGAGCTAGTGAGCATCAAGAGCGACGTCATGACAATGTCAATATATCGAGTTTTCCATTTTTTCAGCTTTATAGTAGGAAAATGGAGATAACATCGTTGTTACACTTGCAGATAAAACTTTATTGTTCGCCTTGTACATTGCTGAATCTAAGCCATTTCACAATGTACTTTGTCTGTCACGGGCTCATGATGGTGACTTTGGTTGAATTCATGTAAAATTAACGGGACGTTGCTCCTTACTCTTAGGTTTAAATCTGTCTATAATATTGTTAATCATTAGTGTAGATATTACTAATAAATGTACTAAACTCTTTCAAAAACACTGAACTAATATTGCTTTTTATTCAAGCGTCTTTAACGCGTTTTAGAGCCGGTTGATTCAGCAATTTGCATCGGTCCTGGTGCATCCACACAGTCCAGTGCACACGACATGCGACTCTCTGCATTTACAGCGAAGAATCGCACAGCCAATGGTGCATCGGTATGAAACCATTTCCTAACAGGCCTTCGGGATTGGATCTATTGTCATAAATACAGGGACCAGTAAATCTTCTGCTAGCATCCAGTCTATCTCCTCTGTGTTCGGAAGCACTGGTTTCTGAATCCCCACCTGGCCCCACACCGCAGTTTGGTAGTGTCATCTATCCAAGTGTTGCTTGAATGCGTCGCTAGTCGGTGTTAGCTTTTCTGGTCTACTGATGTTGCCAAGTAGCACGACACAAGCCAAGTCAAATGAGTTCTCTGATGTCTTATACATTCGACAAGCAAACTTTTCTGCGGATGCAATGGTGTCAGCATCAAGGACGTCTTCGCCCACCAAGGAGAGAAGATCAAAGTGTTCTGTGATAACCATCCATGCAGTCTTCTTTGAATGTCCACAGATCATTGAACGAGGTGCTGTGACAGTTGGTGATGGCGTGAAATTGTAACAATGCACTTGACGAGTTACGAGGAAGATTTGCTGAGACCTCCTCCAAAGGTATGTACTTTGGCTTCTTTGAAATTCCTGCCCATGTCCACACCTTTGAGAGCTTAGTGTGATGCACCAGGAGAAGTAACAACACGCCCGTGTCTCGAACGGAAACTACAACATTGTCGATATGCCCGACTTCATGAAGAACAAACCTCGTATTGGCTTCTTTGTGGTTGGATCTCAAAACGGCTGCATCAAGGCTAGGATCCGAGCAGAGAACATCATCTTCGTTTGAACAACTGCCAGATACTATCATGTAGTGTCAGCAGGTGCTTGCACGATAAGTTAGTCTGAGAAAAACCGTGCTAAGTCCGCTTTGTTGTCTCCTAATGCCAGAAATGCTTGCCACTTCATCGGCAATGGAACCTCTCTTCCTTCAATAACTCTGCGCACAGGCCGTGCTGTGTGTTTGGAGTACTGCCTTCTTGTCGTTGCTTTGATGGAGTGCCTGCAATAATGATTGAAAAACACGTCGATCCTGTGGTATCCAGAACCTTTCTGCAACACAGCATCCAAGGAACAGCCCGCAAAGCTGCCAAGAGTCTTTGCTTTTTCTAATTTTTCAATAGCTGCCACCAGAGCAAAGCCATCGATGAAGAAAGCAGCGTTTCCTTGAACTGTAACTGACTCCGGGCACTTGAACTTTTCTATCAGAACGTCTGCTAAAATAGACTTGTTTCCCGTTCGCATGGTGTGGCTCATTTCTGTGTTAGGGCATGCTGGAATATGGCTTGCATGTTTACCTTGCGCCTCGCTTCATACGCTGTCACTAGACGACATAAGATACTCAGGTCCGCATGCAGAATCTTTCTCTTCTCGGAGCTAGTTGCAGCACTTTTAACTTAAGGTTGGCAGATGCAGGCGGATTATTCTTGGGAATAGGGTCAACAAAGTTTTCCTCTGCCCCTTCTTCCCGTACCCGTTCTTCTTCTTCTCTGTCTGCAGACAGCAGCCCCCGTTCCACGAATCTTTCAAGCTGGGTCTATCCCAAAGAACGAGCTTGGACAAGAGACTGTTCAATTTCTGGAGTTGCAATATCTTTTGTGGCAATGTTCTGCAATGTGTCATTTGTCTGTGTCGAGAACCCCCAAATTTTTGTAGTGTAGAATGTAGGGCATTCTCAGCTTCATTATATTGCTTTTCTCTCCTTAGCACTCTCTTTGTGGATCAAGTGGTCGTCACGGTGTATGTCAAACATCGCTGATGTTTGCGCAGCAATGTGGGAATGCAGGTTGTGGGATAAAGCCCATCCGCTAACCACTGAGGGTGTCTTTGTGATGCCACTTTTCATTAGTTTTCACCTTTGAATTAGCTGTAAAAAGTTTTTACCTTACCTTAATTAGGGTAGGCATGGGAAGGTTTTCCAATTGCCAAGAACTCGTGCTATTAACGATATTGAAAGGGTGGCATGTTTTCAATTGCAACTTTTATTAAAACAAGAATCACATTTGACTTATCCCATTGACTCCTGCATGTTTTCGCGTGTTCCGCACAAATTAAAATTTGTCAGGAGTAGAAAAAATACTCAAATGCGCAGTAGAGAACTAAACATTGTAGGCTTCCCAAATTAACTTCTTTTTACACTGGAATAGTCAAATAAATTTATTCTGATGTTAAAAACTATGGTTGCGTATCATTTATTAGCCAGAAAACAACCTTGAAGATGAAAATTGCTGAAATTTTCTGCACGGTGACGAAAGCCGCTCGCATCTCGAATTTCAACCCGGTTATGAAAATTAGTCAGTGTTTACAAAATACTGCTACCTGAACCCAACTATCGATTAAAAAAGACAGAAAAGTCGACTACAGGCTTTTCTAGCCAAAAATTTTATTCAGATAGACAATACATTGGCTTCTAGAAGCAAAAACTTTCGATTTTGTGTGTGAACATTTGCATGTAATTTTTGCAGACACTACGGCTGTGTTTATGGCGATGGTTTGATCTGACGTTGCACGGCTTTGCGAACAAAATTAAAAAAATTATACGAACCTGGAGCAAACAATCAGTTAAACAATTTTTAAAAAGCAAATCAACATTCAAAAACATTTACCGTACTGTAGTGTTTTTCCAGGTCTTGTAAAATCGATTTGAAGTCCGCGGTTCAGTTAAAATTTTTGAGCAAACTTTAGGTTGTTGCTTGCAAATCGAAGGAATTTCAACGCAAAACGGCTTTTTGTCGGTTTCAAGACCTCCATGTCCTCTTTTTTGAAGTTCAGTTATTCTTCAGGATGATTTCTTTCCATTTTGAACTTCAAAAGTGAACTATCTTAATTTTCAGAGCAGAAAAATACATCTTGAAAATCTAGGACCGATCCACACGCACCAACATTATCTTTGTTTGCAAACTCCATGCGGTCGGTTAAAAAGCCGCCTTTCCCCTACCCCCTAAAACTCATAAATATATGCGCAGAAGACAGTTTCTGATTGGTTTATATGTCTCCTAAACAATTGACAGCTTTAGAGGGCAAAAAAGTACCTAGTAGGGGAGGTAGGGGATAAAGCATCCTCCACACAGAACATGCACGCGGCATGGCTGGTTTTGGCCAGTGTAGGAGTCAATGGGTTAAAAAAATGTCAAAGTTATATCCGTGATATGGTGAATTTTATGTGAGAGGGCGTGGTCAATTGTCACGTGAAGGCTCGATATTCATAGAAACAGTGTAAAAACTGTCAGAAATTCTTAGAATTATCTTTACAGTACAGTTCTGGACTATTAAACTTAAAATTGCTATAGGAAAGGAAACTCCTTTTTTGGACAGTGACATCATAATTAAATGCCCCAAAACACCATCTTAGTCCAAGAATTGAGCTTGGCAACAATGATTTTCGAAATCAGCGTACTCGAGTTAGTAAAAATAGCCATGAGTAAAAATTAGCTATATGAGTTTCATATATTCATTATTCATTATTTCAAAAATAGCTGAATTAAATAATATATTCATTATTTCAAAAATAGCTATGTTGCCAAGAATCAGAGAAAAATGCCCATGGTCATTTGGGGCTCCTGTGTACCTGACTATTGAGGCCATCCGACTGGGATGGATGCCAATTAATGTCTTATTTCTCACCCATTAAAACCATTGAAAGACTTAACAAATTAAACACTGTGGATAGTGTCAGTCTTTTTGAAGACCATCCAAACTCATCTAATAACTTCAGATCACAGAACTGCTTTATTTCCTTGTTATTATTCACTAAAAAGTTGTCTCAATTGTGTTGACAAAGCTGCAAATAACTGTCGGTCATTGGACAATGTCCAACTAAAATTGGCCCATGTCCAACGAAATCTTAACTTTGGTCGGACATTATGTCCAGACAAATTCTTTCACCAAATAATAAGTAAATAACAATAAAAAAATAATTATTTCAAAGGGACTTCCACATAAAAATAAAAATAAATAATAATAATAATAATAATCATAATCATAATAATAACCACATTTGGTGCCTAATGTATAGACAACAACACAAGTTTGATAAGAATTTGGAACATTTTTTAGGAGACTGCTACTTGGAAATGCTCACTAATTACGTTCCTTATTGAGCTAAAACTCGTAGAAATAAACCTTTTTAATGAGAGAAATTTTCCTCTCTGTGTACTACAAAGCTCTTTTGACAAGTAAGCTTAAGCTTAAATCAATTTTAATTAAGCTGGATTGATACAAGTACTTCAGAAGTCCAGACATTTTTAACAAAACTTTAATACAAAAGTTACCTCGGCTGAAGTAGTTTCCCAAAGAGATATGTTTTGATCTTTGTTTTCACGACACTGCTCAATTGCTAGCAAGTGCCACGAGAAAGTAGCGGTCCCACATTGTACACTACTTCTTGCTTCCTCTCAAAACACAGCCCCATAGTCTGGCAGCCAGTGTAATCCCGTGGGAATTTCAGGCTGGAATCAATCCACCCATCCCAATGTGTTAAGAGGACCTTAGAGAGCACAAAAAAGTTTGGTGGCACTTTCATATCCCGCACCGGGCACCGTAAGGGGGATTTTAGTGACGGACGTCATTTTTCAGCATGGAAACGAGGCTCTGACACGAAAATGGCCATTACTAACTCATTTTTAAACAAAAATGCACCAAAACCACAGAGATCGTAAAGTTCAATGAGCTGATCATTATGATACCATATAAATGCCATAAGCCAGTCACGTGATCTCGCTAACATGAAAACGAGGCTCTTGTAATAAAAATGCTATGCCGCTATTGTTTTTGAACGAACTTTACCCAAAACCACAGACATTTGTTATTCGGCATCTACATGATTCATATTTAACGTTGGGGATCACGTGGTAACGATAGCATGAAAACGAGGCTCTGGCAGAAAATTCCAGTAAACCGTCTAATTTATCTACAAAATTGTAATAATTGTTTTCCTTTAATACGAAAACTGGTCTAAGGAAGGTGTTCTCTGCTCTGCTGGATAGTTCAGTTCTAGTTTTCATCTGATGAATCGTAATCAGGATCTGCATCTGATTGCCCCACTGCGGTACAGTTGTCGCATGGTTCCTCGTCATTTGAGCAGCCACAAAGATCGGTGCACCTCAGCTGAGCTTTCTTGCAGTTGCATCTGCTTGATGAGCATCGGCTCTTTGAGCAACCACATCTTACTAACTCGATGACAGCTTCTGGCGCAGGGAGCAGCGTTGTCACTACTGGCACCCATTTGTCTTCCTCTCGCTTCCAGCCAAACTCGTCCGGGGAGGGGAGTTCCGGCTTTGCAACGATGTCGTTGTTCCAAATCAGAGCTTGGTAATTTGCCCTCATGATTGCCTGTCGGAGCGCCGCTTGCCTCGGGGGCAGCCTTTCAGATTGGGCCTGTTTCCTGCGGAAAAGCAGCCATCGCAGCTCTGCAACGCTGCCAATGGTAGTGCCCTGGATATATAGCTGGCAAACTAATTTCTCGATGGCCTGCATTGTCAGTCATACTGGGCTGCTCTCTTGTTCTCGTCAGCCTCCCTGAAGATCTTCCACCAAGTTGGTTTAGCTTTGTTTGCAAAACTACCTGTCACATCACAACCACTTATAGCATGAAGAGCAGGAAGTGCACCAATCTTTCTCCTGCCAAGTCCTTCAGCAATCGGTTGCAACTTGATAACTCTGTGTCTCTGACCTGTTCCCGTAATGAAGTTGACGTCACGGCAGAGCTCTGGGTAGCGTCGCAAAAGCAGAATAAAAAAATCTGTGTCAGGAGAAAAGACGTTGATCTCTGTGGCCCCTTCTGCGGTTGCATCTGCAGCATGTAGAATCAATTTTGTGTCCGCTTCTTCTTGATCGCTCTCCAAGTGAGCTACATTTCTGTGGCTTGCGCGACACTCACAAGCCCAAGACACGACCACATTCTTCCTCTGCTCCTCTGCTCTTCTCAGTACCTTTGCAGATAAATACGACGTCAAATCCCTCTTTCTATTAGTGTGGGAGAGCAGTCGCTTCATTGAGACCTTTGTGATGAGGGTGGTATCTGTGATGTGGTAGGCGATAGGTTGCTGGTCGCCTTGGCGGCGTACACGGGTGGCTGTCTTCAACGAGAGGGGGACGTCATATCTTTTAAAAAATAAGGTGCAGTTCCACACAGTTGTCATGTTTCTGGAAGAGCTTTTCTGTGAAATGGTCAGCAAGTTCTGCACAATTTGTGATGGTGGGGTTCTTGTCAAGAGCTTGAAGTAATGCCATGCCATCCACGATGTCCACTTTCTGATGTGCGTTCCCGTCTTCCGTTGTGCGGTTTGTATCCGATGACGTTGCCTCCTTTTCTAAGAGGGGCAGTAGTGCACTTTTGGCGGAGCAGTACAACATGGAGCCATCAGCTGCAAATAGCGATCTTGGGACTACATTGAATTCATGAATGCCAACAGCTTCTCGTACATTGATTTCCGGACGGCTTTGACAGACGACTGTCATATGAGCAAACAAGCTCCGATCTTCCTGTAGTTCTATAATAGTATTATTCACTTTAACCTTTGTTTTCTTTCCAGTCGATTTCCATGTCAGAAGATTGCGTTTCTTCATAGTAGACCAGAGATTGGAGGTGCCTTTCTGAATACGCTCTCTCACAAACTTCTCAAGGAGGTTGTAGCCTTCAGTACTTTGCGCGCAGAGGTCCTTCTTCACGTCTTCGGACACTACTACTTTAGTTAAAAGATTGTACAGTTCTTCTCCAGTCTGCTCAAACGGGTTGGTGTAGTTTGCAATTATAGTCTTCAGCTTGACGATGCTCGCCTCTTCACGATTTAGCACTGAGGTGGTGAGGTTATGGTGCCGGTCTTGAATCGTTACGGACACCCCTGCCATATCTTTAGCTTGTTCGGCCAAGCGGGCCAACTCTGGGCATACAAAAAGTCTGCTCAAACGGGTTGGTGTAGTTTGCAATTATAGTCTTCAGCTTGACGATGCTCGCCTCTTCACGATTTAGCACTGAGGTGGTGAGGTTATGGTGCCGGTCTTGAATCGTTACGGACACCCCTGCCATATCTTTAGCTTGTTCGGCCAAGCGGGCCAACTCTGGAGCTATCAAGAAAAACTTCGCTCGAGCACTGGGATTTAGCGTTATCCCAACGAATCCTCCGCTGACTTTCATAGACCTGTTGATGTGCTCCAATCCATTATCAGCCCCAAGGCCACAGAATGGTACGCTTTGGTTCTTATTCACAACCCAATTTCCATCCAGGAACTCGCGGTAAACATCTGGGTCATTAAGTGGGAGGGCTTTCATTTCTGCAAGGTAGAGAGGTATCATCCGGGCGTAGTTGAGACGGTCGTGGGCGAAGTAGTACTTAGTGAACTTCTCAAGGGCCTGTAGATGAAGCAGCCAGTCTGCAGTTTGAACAGCACGAACAAACATCATCATTTCTAGTACCATCGTCATGTACTGTCGGAAAACTTGAAACATCAGAGTGTTGGCATTCTCTTTGTCAAAATCAGCTTTCTTCATCATGATTCCCAAGGACTCCACTTTATCTTCGAGTGCCTTGTGAGCCTCTTCTATTTTGTCACTGTCACCTTCAGCGCATGCCTTCTCCAACTCTTTCGCCCAAACCAATAATTGCTCCTTACATTCACCTGCAACATAAAGCATTAAAGTGCTACTACGATGAAAATTTTTTGTTTTGTTTTCAACTTTTTTAAACTTCAAACTGTTCAATAGATGCCATATTATATGAATCGCGATAAATTAGATCGATATATGCTTACACGGCCCAGGAATATATTTCCGAAAACCGCGTTAAACACGTCCGCCATTACTCAGTTCGCAAAAGAGAAGCCCGCGAATTTCATGGAAGCGGTCTTATCTCTAACCATGTGAATTTTGCTCGTGACGTAGAAGTCTCAACCATCGCCACAACAAAGGCCTGAGAAGAGTATAATGAAGAGTCGAAAATAGAGAGCCAAACATTGCATTAAATGGATGTGTTTTCTGTCGAATTTGTAGTCCAGTTCTTTTGAGAGCGATTAAGAACAAAGTTTTTTTTGGCGAAGTCGGCGAACTCGCAGAAGTCGCGCCATACGATGACAGTCTAGAGCCTCTCGCTACCGAAGAGGAAGCCGTCTCACAATGCAAGAATTGATCAAGAAGCCAAACAAATATCCCAGTTATCCCAAATCACAAACACTGAAATCCTTCCGATAATACAACAAATTTAACTGTTTCACATGTCTGTCGTGTTGGGGTCCGTCAGCTGTTTCTTACTATTGCT
>OZ034972.1:16212982-16236982 GCA_964030785.1 Siderastrea siderea | reverse complement strand
TTTATTTCTTGCCGATACGGGTTAATTTGTTGTTGTTATGTTCACAGATTTGTTGCAGTATCCTGAATTGTAGTTAGAAAGATTTTACACCTAAAATAATAAATCCTATAATAATAAGCTCTCTCTTCTATAAGAAAAGCCCACATAACGCTACATGAAAGTTTTTTAATAAATATAGAGAGCCCTGAGCCCAACAGGCAGAATTTTAAAGATGAGACAAAACAGGGGCACCCAACGGTTCGCTTCGGGGAATATCTGTTCGGAAGGCTAAAATCACCTGAGATTTTCTGATTTAATTGCAGTGAAAGCTACAGATTTCTGTGGCGAAACATCACGTCCGACTTTCGCAACAAGATGACTTGTTAGTTCCTATTGTTTTCGGAGGGACAAATATGTCGTTTAGAGTCCAAAGTAAGGTCAGCTAGCATTTTCGGAGAGCCATCAGCAGCTCGGAAATTCGGCGGCTAGGATTTTGTTCCCTAAAATTTTCTGCGGCCTAAATTTTCAGCTAAAAAATCCGAACAGATCAATCTGTATTAGCTTACACAAATATGCCTTTAAAAAGCTCTCAAACAATCTAAGAAAGCAGAAAATGATATTGCAAGTGTTTTGCTAAAATTTTCTCGTTGGGTGCCCCTGACAAAAGGTCGAGGAAAATAAATTCACGTATTAAAACGAAGTGATGCCGCGAATCGCCCGTGTAATTGTGCGAACACGGTAATCTTACTACCTAGTAAACAAGCATATGCGAATTTATAGAGATAAACGCTGATTTACCATCAGAAGTCTACGAATAAACTGGAATACGCCGTCACATCAAAAGCGTTACTGAGAGAAGTGGCTACCCCGAAAGCGGTGATAGGCTCAAGAAATTATAGACTTTGGAAGCTCGCTACGCCGTACGTCAAGAGAAATTAATTGAAGTATAAAAGAGATATTAGGAGCTGGCTACACGGTACGCGGAGAGAGATAAATTGAAATGTACGAGGGATGTTAGGAGCTGGCTACGCAGTAAAAAGAACAAGCAATACACAGGAAGGTTTGTTATGGTCGATTAAGCTCGGTTGTTGATATTTTTTACGTTATATGTAGCCGAGTAATTCAAAGAAATTTCGCGTAATATTTTCGTTTATAGAACGAGGAATACACGGTGATGTTCTATTATAGTCCACTAGTCTATAGGAACTTCAAATATATTCTTTTAGCGGAAGTTTAAATGGGGAACGTTTATAGTACGCGGAATACACGGTAATGTTTTCCTATTTTCTGCTTACCGCGTACCGCGTAGCCAAGTTGAATAAAAATAGTTTCTACGTATCGCGGAGCCGGCTTGGCGGCGACACAGAAAATAGTTCATGCGAAGGGGCACATATTATGCAGTTAAGCCGAAATCTGTTGGGAATTATACATGTATATGCACAAGACAACCGAGCGAAGTATCTCTTAGTTATGTGAGGAAATGTGTATCTTACCGTACATGTGATGTTAGCACAAACGGCAAATAAATATTCGCCCACCATTCCACGATCCCACTCAGATATGATTGCTGTTTTTCTTCCTGATGGGTAGAACTGATCCTGGTTTTAAATATTTGCTTGTACCTTTCTCATAAAATGCTTGAGTAAAGCATTCAGCCGCAAAATGCAGAGATCAAACAGCTGGGTGTCCAACAGGATTGAAGACCTTCCGGTGAACGCAAACGAAGCTTTTCCGCTTAAAATAAACGTACCCACTCGTCGGTGAACTGTGAATGGAAATTTCCGATTCATCGATGCTTTCTTTGCCGTAATCTTCAACAACAGAGCGCCGACCACGCATACTTCAGCTCAAAATCGAAGAAATGAATCTTGCGAACCCTCACACCTCTCCAAATGCATAAGAAAGTATCCACGTTTGTTTTGTTGTGTTGAGACTTCTACGTCACTTCCTCTCTGGGCCAACTCGGCCCAACTCGTCCCGGTCATTTTTGAATTGAGTAATGGCGGCAAGCCGAACTCGAAAATTACAGTGAAAATAATCGGACTTCCCGTACGAATTTCGACTTAAAACTTTGCAAGGTGAGTAATATGTACTTATATTTTCGAAATATGGAGAGAACAAAAAATTCATATTTTTGATCATAGTAGCACTTTAAACTTGCAATACTGTAAAAATAGATGTGGAGATATGGCCATCAAGGCTTTGAGCATTGGTGTTTTCAGAAGAAAACATAATAGCTTTTACAAGACTATTACCTTCTTGACCGCTGAGAAAGGCATCTTGGTATAGTGTGAAAAGGGCCTGCAGCGTAATAATGTGCGCTGTCTCGGCCCTTTTCACATGATTACCCTCGATGATCTGCTTTACGGTTGTTGGACTGTAAAGGTCAGCCTCTATCCATGCCTGGTCGATTCCGCTACCCTCTATATAAGAACCAATGGTCTTAAGATCTGCCATTTGAATATGTAGCTCTCCTGGACGAAGGATGATGTGATTGAGATCCTCATGGACCATCTGAAGCTTCTTGGCGGGCATGTAAAGACCCATGTCGAGTGATATGACAGTTTTTCTCTGCTGACCAACAACCTAGTAATGCAACGGAATCTGCTTTTACTACGACTACAACGACCATCAAGAAAATTGAACCTGAGTGTTATTTGTACTGATCCATCATTTCGTAAAGTGCAATAAGGAATTATTTATACAGATCAGACTGAGGTACATATACAATCCGAGGAGAACAAGTGCATTAAAAAGGTACCTGAGCAGTGATTCCTTGTGCCTGTTGTAACACTGTCAGTAAGGTACTCCACTCGTGCACTGGAGCTGCAACCAAAGGAGGCGCTGACACGCAGGTTACTGGCAACGTTGGGCTGACAAGAGAATTGTACGCGGAAAAAACTGGCACTTTGCTACGGTGGGGCTCCTCTTCTTCTTGTCGAATTCCTGCGTCACCAGCAGTTTCCTCTTCCCTTGAAAGGTTCCGTGCAAACAGCCAAGCGTACTCTTTGGCACTCAGCGTGACTGGAATCTCCTCTTCTGCGTAGAGCCCAAATCGCGGAAACGTTGGAGAAGGCAACTTTGATGGGGGGTCAGGGCACTCTACAAGTGTCGTTATTGAAGAAGGCAAATCTTTGATTGATCTAGTACTTCCTTCCTCGTTACTCTCAAAACTAAAAATGAAGAGATATCAAATTGAGATGAGCTTGGCCCAAAGCAACCTTTGAGTATCTGTTCAGAGGCCCAAGTCAGACCGTAAAATTCCGAAAATACCCCCCTCGCTTATAAGCCCTCCACCAATTATAAGCCCCCTCTCCTTTAACGTAAAACACCCTCCAATAATTCTCCCCCTGATTATAGCCCCCTGGGTGCATATAATCGGAAACGTTTGACCACTTCTAAAAATGTTTATCCATCAAAAACCTTGTAAGGTTTTTCTTAAAAATTGTGCATGGCATTGGCTTTCTTAAAAATACTGGGAGAGACATCCAGTCATTTGTAAAACGGAAGTAGGACACTCTCTTTCCGCATTCCGTTTGAGGTTTAGGCAATCTAGGTAAGTAGCCATGTCTAGTGTTGTAGCCATGTGAACTTCTTAATGTCGATTTAAAACTTTCAAAATGTTGCGGAATGTCTCCTTTGATTGCATTTTCTACGGCTGTACACCGGTGAGAAAGACGTCTTCCAGCCAGAGGGAGCCAATTCAGACACTTCAGAGCTTCTGAAGAAGACATTTTGCCTAATTTAATTTTCTTCGCAAATTTGTTCTGAAAACTTTGCAGTTTTTCCATTTCTGATTTTAGACCGGGTTGATCTCCCCACACTGTGTCGGCATAGTCTAGGTGTGGCAGCACTAGCCCATTGTAGAAGGCTGTGGGTGTTGCTGGCAGGCCCAGTGGACGCTTGGTGGTTCGTTACGAATTTTGACGATTAACCTAATCTTTGCACTGCTGGGCAGCTCAATGTTAGTTAATGATGGTGTGGCCAGGCCTTGGGAGGTACAGTCTTGCTTTTGTTCCATGACATTACTGCCCGTGAGTTGTTTCTTTATAGGTGGCTCGGGGGTTTCTTCCTCTCGCAGAGTTATCTTACAGTCTTCACAATCTTTTGGAAAAACATAGAGTCGCACTCCTGTGCAGTGACCCTTAAACTATATAAACATTCAACAACATGGACACCAAATTGATCCTTGTAAGCCTTCTCAGTGGATACCTGCAAATGAATGAAAAGTAAAGTCTTAATCAAATAATCAATAGGACTGATAAATACACTCTATGCTCTTTGGCATCACCTTCAAGAACTTGAGGGGTGGGGCTGAAGAGGTATAAAATGGGAATAAGAATAACAGAAATTTTGCTGTGGAGTGGGATAATGGCCTGGTTTTTTGGAGTAATGAAATGACGATTTCCCTTGGGATGTTCTTTAACAGCAAAGTTATTACACATGCTCTCCATTCAGTCACATAATTTGTCGGACAAATGTCATATGAAAGAAGTCTCAGAAGAAAGAGTGAGATCCAGGATCCGAATTTTATTACAGCTAACTTCCATATATTTGTACACACATTTAACTTTTGTTAACAAGTAATGACTATCTCTTCTCTTAAATAAGTTGAAATTGGAAGAAATTTACTCACGTGATCTAAATGTTGCTACAGCAAGTTACAGCAACATTGATAATCCACAAGAAAAACCTGAATAATGCCAAAGTTGCATCCCAGCAGTAGCAAATGGAGGAAACATGTCACATGTAGATGAGATTTGGTATTGACAATTATTCTAAACATTTTCTAAAAATTATGAGAGATTTCAGTTCCTCTAGTTGAAAATTTTGTCTTCATTAAGCTGAAAACGTGGACTACAGTCTGGGCTTTCTTTTTTTAGTGATAGTTTCCTTTCTGTGTAGAATTTCAGAGCGTTCTTTTATACTTTGCTGGCTGGTCTGCCAAATTTGTGGTGTTCACTTGCAAAAAACTTTGTGCTGCGATCATTTTGGCATGGCAGAGATAGAGGGCTTTCTGTATTTGGAGCTTTCTCAGGTCTACCAAGAACACCACAAAAGTTCTGTTCACTCAAGCGACATTTCAAGAGTTTGTCTTGGTAGCTAAGCACAGCCTTATCTGGCAGAGCCAGCGTCCTGCCATTTGGTAGGATCTGTGGGTGTTGCTGGCAGGCCCAGTGGAGGCTTGGTGGTTTGTGACGAATTTTGACGATTAACCTAATCTTTGCACTGCTGGGCAGCTCAGTGTTAGTTAATGATGGTGTGGCCAGGCCTTGGGAGGTACAGTCTTGCTTTTGTTCCATGGCACTACTGCATATGAGTTGTTTTTTTAATAGGTGGCTCGGGGGTTTCTTGCTCTCGCAGAGTTATCTTGCAGTCTTCATAATCTTTTGGGAAACATAGAGTCACACTCCTGTGCAGTGTCCCTTACCCTATTTAAGCATTCGACAACATGGACACCAAATTGATCCTTGTAAATCTTCTCAGTGGATACCTGGGAATGAATGAAAAGTAAAGTCTAAATCAAATAATCAATAGGACTGATAAATACACTCATCACCTTCAAGAACTTGAGGGGTGGGGCTGAAGAGGTATAAAATGGGAATAAGAATAACAGAAAATTTGCTGTGGAATGGAATAATGGCCTGGTTTTTTGGAGTAATGAAACGGCGATTTCCCTTGGGATATTCTTTAACAGCAAAGTTATTACACATGCTCTCCATTCAGTCAGATAATTTGTCAGAGAAATGTCATATGAAACGAGTCTCAGAAGGAAGAGTGAAATCCAGGATCCCGATTTTGTTACAGCCAACTTGCATATGCATATTTTTCAGTTGAAAACATCTTTGTCAAGAAAGCCATTTTGGCAGAACAAGTTTGCATTTCTCTCGTCAGGATCCCCAGTCGAAAACATTTAAAAGCAAGCTTGAGAACTATTAAAAGGAGTGAATGTGGCAGTAAAGAGTGTTGAAAGAAGGAGTTGGAAAACAGAAGAAAATTCAAAAATCTATGTTCATTCTTAAAAGAGACTTTTCCCAGATCTACTCAGTTCGAAACTAATTTTTTGTGTAAATTTCAACATCATTTCTCACATTGAAGTGTGAATGTATACGTCTGATTTTTAAAATATGACTCACATCAGACCGGGACGTGACTTTTCAAGGGTGTCGCGAGTGTAATTAGTTGCGCGATGGTTATGCAAATTTGGTTGTGTTTCCAAACGTTTGG
Organism: Siderastrea siderea; assembly: GCA_964030785.1. Taxonomy (NCBI): domain Eukaryota; kingdom Metazoa; phylum Cnidaria; class Anthozoa; order Scleractinia; family Rhizangiidae; genus Siderastrea; species Siderastrea siderea. The sequence continues at coordinate 16,230,775 of OZ034972.1, read as the reverse complement.
AAATTTGACGTAACTTAATATCTCAACTGTTGTGATCTTCGCAGTAAATCCTTTCATTTCATTAGAATTACACAAGTATGAGAGAGGTAAGGTCATGGAATTAACATTTTAAGTTTATGCGCGACATTTAGTCAACTGAATTGTTTTGTTAACATTATTTTGCATTAGCGAATTTTGTAGTGCGACTTTTCCACATTATTCATTTCCTTCCCAAGCATGCTTTACCACATATATTTCAGTGATATACAGATCTTAAGTTAAGTTTATTTAATTACAAGTCAATGTAAGCGTAAACTTTTATGATAAGTGATTGTTACCGTGTTAGAGCAATAAGGTCATGCACGGAACATTTGAACTTTATGCGCTACAGTTGACTGAAGCGTTTTGTTTACATTACATTTAGCGCAACTGTTCACGTACAGTTAATACTTATCACGACACGAATATTTCTTTCCTAAGAGAGTTTGAATATAAAAGATCAGCGACCTTCCTGTATTCTTTTTTTTTTAAGTTTAAGTTTAATGTTTATTTTGTAGACAATGTTTTCAAATCTGAAACTCTTTCCCGCCAAGAGTCTTATTTTTGGAGTGAGGTGCGGGATTGCGGAAAATTAATTCAGAGTTTAAAAGAACGAGGTATACAACAAATGTGCTGTTTTGTTATTCTTTTGTTATTCAATGAGATGCAAATGAGTGTGCGGCGTTTCTCTGCAATCCCGCACCTTAGAGTATTTTTGGGACGTTTTTGACCCGGAGACATTGAACCACTTGTGACGTCATCATTTTTTGACATCACCAAATTGTTTTGATAAGCACCTAACACAGCAAGGACAGATCCATCCATGTGTGTGTCCATTTTGAATATCGACCAAATTCTGCCAGAGCTATACCAGAAAAAACGTGTCCAATTTTGGGTGCAAAGATGGTGGTAAAATAGACTAATTGACCTAGTTGATCAATGTTCGATTTCCAGGGTTTTAGATGGGCTGAGGCCAAAACTTTTCCAGTGGATAGAAAGGGGATAAAGGGTAGAAGATAAAGAGAAAAGAAAGGGAGAGAAAAAGGAAAGCAAAAGAAGCGAGAAAAAAATTGGAAATGAATCCGCAAATTTTGGCTTATGACAATTTACAACAGAGGCTGACTCAAAATGTAGCTAAAGTTTAAGAAAACGCTTTTGTAGCAAAGTGAAGTGGCATTTGGCAACACAGCACTTAAAAAACCGCTTTAACAGTAAAAAAAGGCGTTTTTTGAGTAAAAAAGGCCGGCGGGAAAGGGACATGGACCTTTCGGCTGTGTGATCGGAAGTTACGTCAGTCGCTGCTACGCTTTTATATGGCTCAAGTTCCTTTCTATTGCCGCGAATTTCCACGAAATTTCATTTTGTGAACGAACTTTGCCCGTAATTTCGCTCGACATTGCGTGCAAGGTAGCGCTAAAGTTTGCGCGAAATTTTGCGAGAACAAAGACCATAATTTGTCGAATTTTGTTTGCATGACACTTTGCACAGTACTGTACCACTGCAGTGTGGTGACTTAGGAGGAATGTGCCTCATTTGAATTCTCTTCTGGGTGAAGTGTTGTTGGACTCCCTGACCTTTTATGACTTGAAACAACTTCTGAATTTCTTCTTCACCTTTCACAAATGTCTTAGCATTGTCACACAGTACCAATGATAGAATTCCATAAACAGCACAGTGGCGTCTGAATGCCTGAAGGAACTTTTATTTATTTATTTTTATTTATTTCAACAATATTTAGACAGAGGTGCCCAGTTCAGCGAGTCTGGTTTGAATGGGGCTCTGTTTAACAGAGCAAAAGTATTAGCATAGTAACACTCAATTACTTTAAGTGTTTGGGGTAGATTCAGCTAGATTTAAAAAGCTTTTTAAGGCCAGACTTAAACCTTGTTAATTCCTGAACCCTCCTCAGTTTCAACGGGAGGCTGTTCCATATTTTAGTTCCGCTAACCCTGAAGGAGCCCTGATACTTAGATGTTTTTGCAAAATGCGGACGCAGCAAATCTCTATGGCGCGTATTATAATCGTGAAATTCGCGTGAATGGTGAAATTCCTTAAGCAAATAGGGTTTAGCCAAGTTATGTAAACATTTAAAAACTAGCATGCATTTCAGATAGTCCCGGCGGGACTGGAGTGAGGGCCAACTAAATACCTGCGCAACCTGTGGCTGAGAGACTTTGTTTCCCTCACTGATCAGTGGACATGTCAGTCACAATCTCCAAGTTGACATTGCGAGTGGTACTACAGGCAAAGAGGCAAATGCAACATTTCTGTGTTTTGCTGCCATTCTTCAAAATAACATGACCAGTGAAAACGATCCCTGCTGTAGCAAACGGCTTCATCTTGTTAAGGCGACAGTCATGCAAAGCAGGTGAAGGCGGTAGCCTAAATGGCGCACCCACAGTATAGCTGCGTCTGACATTTTCGTAGTATCTTGGTCACTTGCCCTCGAGCTGATGGCAACCAAAATCTTTTGCACAATGCAATAACAGTGTCTGACTCCTACGTGTACCTGCCTTTCGTGAATTGACCTAACGAGCGGAGGTGTGAACCGCGACTTCTTGCTGATTAGGATTGGTTGTCTTGCATCGTCAAGCATAGCATGTTCGAGTCTGCCAGAAGCGACTAAAAAGGCCACTTGGACTGAGCTTCAGATTAAACTGGTGAACTAGCTGGGGACGAGATTTAGACTTCTGAATAGGTTGTGATTGGAGGCTGCCTTTGTCAAAATGTTTCAAGTCTTCACAGTAACCTTCTACATCTGAAGCTGAAACAGAGCTGTCCTCCTTGAGGCTTTTAGGACTCCATTTAGGCCGCAGCAAATGGTCTATCAGCCATGGAGGACCTCTCTTCCACAATGGAGAATTCTGAAGATCTTTGGCCATACACCCACGGGACAGAATGTCTGCTGGGTTCTCTTCTGAACGGGCAGTTTCGATGAAGACGGTAAGTGGCTTGTGACTAAACGGCCAATGAAGACACGCAGTGGAATCTGTCCAATAGTGTGACGAGATGGACGGAAAGTCCTTGCTGAAAATCTCTTTGAAGTGAGCTCCTAGGACCATAGCGATCAATTCCCACTCTGGAACATTTCGTGCATGTTTAGATGATGCAATTTTGACCCTGGAACCAATGAACCTGACCTTGTCCTTCGGAACGAAAATTACACACCAACCAGCAGCGGTTGTGGGACATGCATCACAAAATACATGCATTTCAACTGGCAGTGTTTTGTCAAGATCCAAATAACGTGCAGTAACGAACTTTGATGCTGCTTCAAGTTCACTGGCAATTTTGTTGTACTCATGTTGTAGTTCTGGGAGAACTTCATCCTAGTCAAATCCTTTATCCCACAAGGATGAGATAAATGCTTTAGCTGGGACAAAAACAGGAGAGATGAGACCAAGTGGATCAAAGTTGACGAGGCTGAACTGAGTACTTGTCGCTTGGTAAATGGCACCTCAGAGCAATGACGATGGGTTTTTGTGGAAACTGCAGCGTGTCTTCTTGTGGGTTCCAAATCAGCCCTAGTAATCCTGACAGTTCCCTCTGAGAACCAGTTCCCATCTGGTTGATAACTGAGGTCAGTGCTCGGGAATTAGTGAACCACTGGCAGAGATTCATGATGGTGTATTTCATGATCTGTCTAGAACTGAAGTAGTACTTAACAGTAGAATCTTCATCACCAGTTCCTGACAATACATTGTCACAGTACAGCTTCTCTTCAAGGGCATGAGCAACAAATTGAATGAATGGTTCCTGATCATTCTCGTACTTAGACAGATGATCACAAATGGTGGAGCTGAGGATGAAAGGGGAGCATGTTCCTCCAAAGAAGACGGATGTGTAACAGTAAACTTTGATTGGCTCGTCTGGATCTCCATCTTCAAACCAAAGAAAGCGAACATAGTTGTGATCCTCTTCATTTAACTTGATCTGCATGAGGGCTTTCTCAATGTCAGCAACAAGGGCATACTTGTTGACTCGGAAGCAATGTACAATGATGTTGAGTAACTTGGGGGGATGGGCCAGTGTAGAAACAATCATTCAGCGACACCTGACCTGGATTGGTTGCGAAGACAACTCGAAGAGGCGTTGTTTCACTGTCAGGGCGTAGGACGAAGAGGTGGCTAAGATAGCGAGTGTTACTCTCATTCAAAGGAACTTCATGATCAGGAACAGCTTCAACATAGCCTTTGTCAATCTGATCAGCAATGATGCTGGCATAAGGTTTCCAAAGATTTAGTTTAAGCAGCCTTTTTCTGACTTGCTGTAGACAGCTGGTGGCAAGGTTCAGATTAGAAGGAAGGGGAGGATGATTGTCCAGCCCCGGTAATGGTACAAAGTAAGTCCCATCTCTGTAGTCAATTTCAGATTGGAAGCGCTCAAGGAAATCACTTTCTTGACCAGTGTCACTATGTTCCTCAATCCCCAATGTTTCGATCTTTAGGAAATCAGCAACCTTGTTGTGGACCTCAGGATTCTTCTCGAAAGCAAATTTATCCCACCCTCTGTCATGAAACATATGGCTGTGATAAGGGTGGCGGCTTGTAAAACACTGTGTGACTGTCTGGGCTGCTTCTGCACCATTTGCTAATGGGAAGAGTTTTCCTGAGAGAAGATATCCCAGACTGGATGCTTGAGCAGTGGGATAACTATAAATAATGTCAGGTTTCAGGAACTGCCAGACAGAATCCATACCAATGAGGAATTGAACTGGGAAATAATCTTGGCTGAAATCATCAGCCAGCTGAAACGTAGTGATGTGGGCAGATTTGAGGCAGTTGGCCCAATTTCTGCAGTCAATAGGAGTAACAATTACATCTTTGATAAGAGTGTCGACACTGATTTCTCCTTCGTCGGTAATGATACTGACTGAACCTACTGGATAGGTGTTGGTTGAGGTTGCACCTCCAAATGAGTTAATGTGCACAGTCTTGATACCATGGTGGCTTAATACACAGTTCCTTTGCAAACTTTGTGGTGATATACGAAAGGGATGAACCCTCGTCAAAAAAGATGTTTGCCTGTTGAGCAACTGTGTCATTCTTAGCTAATGTGATGGCAGTCTTGATTAACACTGGATTGGACTGACTATGATTAGAGGTCATGGTACCAGAATTTAGGCTGTCACTGCTTAACAGTAAGGGTGTGGTACTTTGTTGGTCTTGCAGTAATTTCTCACAGACAGTAGCATCATGTATGGGTACCTTGAGACACTGGGGGATGCCTGTTGATGGATCAGGGAAGGTCGACAAAGGTGGTGTTGATTGGATAGTAAGAGTTCCATGTAGCGTAGTGTGATGAAGTTGTCGACACACTGAACACCTCCACTGGGATTGACACCGAGAAGCAACATGGCCACTTCTTAGACAATTAAGGCACAACTGGTTGGTATTTGCTGCAGCCAGTCTTTCTTTGACTGAAAGTTCGCACTGGAAAGTGTTATGTGAAGACCTTCACAAACAACATGAAATCTTCCTAGGTCCCTTAAACTGTTAACGTTCTTGGATTTGGACTGATCGTAAGGGTTGGTAGCTGCAGAAAGTGCAAGGGCTGTGCCTGGTGGAACTGGAGCTTTTGAGGTTGCTGTACTACCCGTCTGACTCTTGAGAGGAGAAGGATGCAATTTTGTTTTGGTGGGTTGATTGTTTTGGCTAATGTAAGAAACTTGCTCAAGCCTTTTAACCTCATTGTGGATCAAGTCAACAAGCAGGTCGACAGTGGGGTTGCTTCATGGGTACTCTTTCAAAACACTGGTCGACAGCTTCTCAGGGAGCTTCTCTAACAATATGGGAACATAAAAGTCTCCATACCTGGTTGTAGGGAGATCCAGTGTTGCAAGAGACCTCATGTCACTCATAATGCTGTCATAGAAAGCGCGTAAAGCTGTGGCTGTAGGCTTGGCCATCGTAAGGAGTGCAACACAGTGGGCATTCTTAATTGCTGTTTTATCGCCATAATTATCTTGGAGGGTTTCAGCCAATAAATTATAGTTGTCTTCACTTACCATAATCCCCTCAACTTTCTTTTTAATGCTTTCCGACAACTGTCCCTTAAGAAAGTTGAATTTTGTTACATTTGAGATGTCCTGTACCTCGTGTAGTTCCGTTCTGGAAACATGCCAGAAACTGAGCCATTTTCGTCTGTCAACATCGAAGATTGGCAGTGCGATTTCGGGCAACTTGAGCGAAGAACGTTTAAGCTGTTTGGAAGCGCTGGAGTTGGCACTAGAGTGAGATTTCAGTTCTTGACTCTTGCGAAGGGTCTTATCAATTTTCCTCAGCATTCTGAAGCAGAATGGTTATCAGAGATCACGTCTGCCTCTTCAAAACCTTTGTCTGCTGCTCCCTTGTCTCTGAGCATAACATAAATGTTCCGAATCTCCTTGTCGAGCTCTCGCAGTTCTGGTCTTGCTTCCGAAAGCTTTTGCTGATTGGACGTCAACAGTTCAATGTCTTCCTCTGTGAGATGAGGGTTGTCGAAAATCAGTTCGAAATTTTGGCTTGATTGGTGAACATTCACCGTAAGTTTCCTCTCCGCTCCATGGCAATCTTTAGCAAACCCCGTAATTCCTCGATTTTATCTTTGTCTGGCATTTCGAAGACTACAGCTGACTGGTAATTCATGTTATCTTGCTGATTGTGCGGGTCAACCATGTGTTCGGTTGCATTCACTGTTCGTCGTGATCCACGGCAAAAATGTGGCCTCCTGATGTACTTGCGATCCTGGTCCTGGCACCAATTTGCGAAAACAGTTTTATTGTTGATCACAAGCTCGAAAACATGAACTGAATAACTTGAATGCAACCATTCTCATTCCCAGAGCCTACGATCTGTTCTGTCAGCGGTTGGATCATGGGGCTCTGGCATCAGCCATTACCGGATGTCGTGAAATTCACGACATCCGGTAGCGCATGTCCAATTCGTTACGGTGCTATTGCGCCTGCTCCGTTCTCGTCTGTGGAGCTCTGGTTAGCTCTCGGCAGGACAATTCTGACAACAACTGAGAAATTTGAATTCCTATCGATCGAGTCGTGGTGCTTTATGGATTGACTAAAAGCTGTTCGGGACCCTCTTAATCTCCTGCAATTAGCTGAAAACCTGCTTTATAAGGAACAAACTAGCTGCCTTTCGTGCAGTAGTTGTTCAGAAGAACAGTTGTCCCTGTATTTTGCTCACGGGTTTTGGATTTGTATCTTGCCTGATTATAGGTATAATATTATTGCATTTGCATCGTATTGAATTGTACAGTTATTTTATTACATTCGTCTGGTTTCTGTTGTATGAGAATGTCAACTGTGTACTTATCGTTTCGCCACCCCTAAACGCTATACTGTATTACGTTTTGCCCCATCGAAAATTTCCAGAAGCATTTGGCGCCCAAGTTTTTAAACATTGACATCAAGAGGTCATTACAAAAGTTGACGTAAGTTTATTTATGGACAAGCTGAAGTTTTGTAGAAAATGCTGTAGCGAGGAAAGAATCGCTGGCATTTAGCGACAATCTCAACACTTTGAATTCTAAATTTGGTCGCTTAATCTGCCCTAAGCCGCATTCTTTGCCTGAAAATTGATCAAGTCAATATATTAATTAATGCTCCGATTAATTCAATCGGAAATGAAACGTTATGGGTGGAAGCCAAAAAATTTTTACGTTATTGCACATACCATTTGAATTGGCCAATAAAAAAATAAATTTTTGGCCGTTACCAGAGCTACAAGAGACGTAATTTAAAAAAAGCCGCGTAGCTCTGGGGACGAGAATGGAACGCAACGAAATAAACACGAGAATTACAGATAAACAGTCTCAAAACACTGTTCATAGTTTCCTCATGGTTCAAGTCTTAGTGCGCATGCTCCATAATAATGCATGCTAACAAGTCTAGAAAGCGGATTCCACAATCCGTGTGGTCCCACCCTGATATTTTCATTTGGCTCAACACACTAAGCGGCATGATAAAAATTGACAATATTTTGCCTTTTGCATTACTGAATGATGTAATAAGAAATCAAGTCTATTTGTAATCTATTTATAACCAAATTAAATTCTAGTTAATGATTCTATTTAAAATAATTTTATTCTATTTAAAGACTTTGTTTCAAATTATTAAAATTCTAGTTCTATTTGCAGTTTATTTTAATTCTATTTAAAATCTAATTGTAAAATTAATTCAAAATATATCTATTTGTGTTGTATTTAAGATCTTCGATAGATATATTTATAATCTATTTCAAATGACAAGTCCACATTTTTATGAAAATAGCGTTTAAATAGCTCCATTTAAAGTCTATCTGTAAACATAAACAAGAGAGTTATCTATTTGTGCTATCTAAAAAACATGTCGTTAAAAATAGATCTATTTATAGTTGCAATTTGCTGCCAGGAATGAAAATAGATTATAAATAGTTCTATGTGAAAACTATTTGCAAACTAAACAGAGGAAAGTCATCTGTTTGTACTCTATTACAGGAAGCTTCCAGTAGTGAAATGAAATCAATATTGTATTTATGAAAAAATCTACTGGAAAGCAACTTTAAATTGAAAAATTAAAAAGACTAACTGGTATATCTTTCTGTGCCGCTTAAACTATCCTAGAGGATCCAGCAAACCCATTCATTTTGCTTCTCCTGAATCTTCTCTCAGTAAATTCCCAGTCACTGACCTACACCATTCTCAATTGATTTTTGGCAGTGCAGACAAAAACTAGATCGAAACGGGACAGCCACGTCTTCCCAATGCCGACACATTCTTTCCCGAGGTTAGCATTAGATCCCATTGGCCTGAGCCCCTTGGACACCTTATGAGGCTTACATAATGTAATTTTACTGACGCTGACACTCATACCAGGCCTACTCTGATAACTGACCTGCCCTGCGTGCCTTACCACTTTTCCGCTTTCCCTCCCTACATAATGTGTCTTTGTCGGTTAATAAAACGTTATCAATCTTATTATGATTCAGTTATAAATTATAATATTGCTACTTGCAAACATATCAAAACGTACCTATTAACCTATTATCAGCATCACATACATGGTCACTGGTTTGTAATGTTGATCAAAGCTTTTTTCAGTTACCTCAATATAAATTATTGTGAATTAGGAATGCTGAATTCTTTTTCCTCTTTGATATGGTATGTACTATGCACTAGTACTTCCAGAAACATCAGAACACCCCTCCAAATGTACCATAGGAACTCCTCCTTAAAACCAGGAACATTTTCCGAGGGGCAGAGATGAAACCTTCCAAATGCACAACAAACCTTTAATAATAACATAATGGAACTCGTAAAAGGTGTCAAAATTTAGTAATAATAAGAACGTGAAAAATGATGTGAAAATGTGTGCATTGCACAGGATTTCTGTTCAAAATATTTGAAGGGTTCCGGGCAAGAACGTTCTAAGTGACATTTTGGTCACTTTTTTCTTTTTTGCTCCAAAGTTTCGGAATTTTTGCATGTGGACTCGTGTAGTCAAACAGCATCACTCCGGTTTTTTTTAGATCATTTTCCCTTCCAAATACTGTAAGCGCTTTTTTGTATCTTGGATTATAATATTTTGGAATTCGTAAAAACTGTCAAAACTTGATGATAATAAGAACATTTAACGAGTGGATCTGTGCGCAGTTGTTTTTGGAATAGTAGTGCTGTGTTGCTGTAAATAGCATAGTGACGGTGCTTGTTACGCAGTTTTATGTTGGTTATGAAAATAACTGTTAACTTGTGGGGTGAAGGCAGGGTAGAGGTGGTTAGGGAGACCGAACAGCAATGTAAGACTCATGCCCCCACTGTGATGATAAATTTGATGACATTGGTGATAAATAAAGAAAAATGGTGAATTTTAAGCTCGGAGAAGAAATAAGAAAAGATGGAATATTCAGCTGAATATTCCATCTTTTCTTATTTCTTCTCCGAGCTTAAAATTCACCATCTTTCTTTATTTATCACCTATGGGCCACTTCAACATTGCTGATCCTAGCAGTATGCAGGACGCGTGTCGCCACGAACTCAGTAAATATGACCTATGCTTGCCAGGAGTCTCCCGGTAGCTCAGTGGTTAGAGCGTCCGACCGGTGTACGGAAGGTCATGGATTCGATTCCCATCATCGGCTCTGTGGGCGTTGTGTTGCCATGTTTCTTTATGTCTCCCATTTGCCGCCTCATTAGGGATCCCAGTTTTGGCGAGCCTCCGAGTGTTTTTGCCCATCCTGTTTCGGGCTAGGTAGTGTACGTATAACAGTTGAATTTATTTCTTCTCAACGCCATTTAGTGAACGTGTACTTGATGTAACTTCAACACTTACACTAACAGGGCGTAACTGGCTTTTATGGTTGAGTAGAGCCAAGCGTGTCATATTTTCATTGTTATTTTTTAATACAACAGTAGGGCAGCTATTTTCAAGAACTTTACTACTGCCGAAATGAAGGTTTCTTGAAGATAACGACAAGGTGTTTTATCAAGTGGCATAAATATCGAGCATTTGGAGGAAGCACAAATCCTACTAAAAACAAATGACCTGAGCGATATACATTACTGAAAAAAACTAATTTAAGTTCTGGTAGAAGAAGAGCCTCAAAAAGTATCTTATCAGGTACTTAGAATTCTTGTTTTTTCTAGTGAACGTTCTAATGCAATTTAATGTTCAAACCCGTACGAAAAAGTCTGGCCTGACAAAGCCTAATTCAGGCCTAACTCTAGCCTGATTTAGTGAACTGAGACCTTAAACAAACCTAACAAAAGCCTAACAGCGAATTTGTTAGGTTAACGAAGCCAAACCTTAAATTAATAAGGTTGTGTTAGGTTTAAAGTTAGGCTAAAACGTACCCTGACACAGCGTAATTTTTTTTTTAGGGCGACAGACTACTGTTTAGGTAGCCTGAACATCGGCCTTACAAAGCCTGACATTTATTTGGTCTTCAAAATAACTAGGATTGACCAAATTATTTAACCTAACAATAACCTTACAGAATCCAAATCATGATACATACGCTTGGAAAGTAACAAATTCAAGCAAGGGAAGAATCATTATAACTTATCTTTTTTTTAAAATACAAAATATAAACAGACTCACCACGATTTAGATTAATTGCAGTTATCCGACTGATCCGGAATGATTCAGTTTTGTCGGTTTCATGGTCCTTTTTTTGTGCCAACGGCTATCCGTTATATATGTGAGTTTTATTTTATTTTTTTTTCCCATTCAGCAATTCCTTGATGTAGCTGTTAGCGGTATAAAGGGGCCGTTGACAAAACCGGGATCGGACCGGATCGGATCGGATCGGATCGGACTGACAAAACCAGGATCAGATCGGATCGGATCGGACTGACAAAACCTGGATCGGATCAGATCAGACTCACAAAACCCGGATCGTAGGTAGGCACATTTCAAATTCCCATTAAGAATGGTCAAGTGGTATCTGCCGATCAAGATGTCGAAGAGAGATCAAGAAAGTGATTGCCATTGCACTGTTTATGCTCTTTCTTCTCTGTTCTGTCGTGAAGACTTTTGTTTATTGTTATGGAGTTACACTCTGTAAACTACTTAATGAAAAGAATATTTTTTCTAGAGGGAGTGATCTAGGCGGAATTATGTAGAAGAAACTGAGGCACTGATAACGTGTGCCAAAGCATGTGCAATTTCAAAGTCAGTACCGAATGGAGCATAAAGTAACAAAGATATCAAGATAGCTCGCGTATTCAGTCACTCTGTACTTGGAACTTGAACCCATTGATATGTGATTAAAAGGTTTTTAGAGTGAAACCACAGCTACCTCACAAAGTGTAATAAAACGGAACGTAATGCTCTTAGAATAGCCGTATAACAAGGATACCTGCTTCCGTTTTTGTCCCGAATATGGGATCTGCGCCGACAATTACGAGCCTGATTCACACGATGGTATAGTGTTCGTAAGCCAGCATGACAAAAAAGGTGTTAAGTTTGAGCAAAAGGCTTGATTTCATCTTATCAAAACTGAAAAAAAATGTGTTCTACTAAGGTAATAAGTATAGAATAGTACTTACTTTAGACCTATTAAACAACGCAAGCTATCACTGTATGAGAAAATAGTCCGTTTGTTTTCTAATATAAATGTAGGTTTAATTATTGATTTCGTTTCTCAGGTTTTGTGAAGAATCCCTTTCAAGTAATGACAGTATACTCGAAGTTTATTTTCGAGTGACAGCCGTGTTCATTCAGGAGCATTATAGTTTCATTTCCGATATTCACAAGTGTCTAGTCAAATTATCTTAGCTTTGGAAACTTTTGTATGTAAACTGTTTTGAAGACGTTACAATGAACACAAATATCCATCCACATTTTATAAAAGGATAATTGAGCCCTTTTCTGGTTCATTTCAACAATTTGATTTAGCGTAAACTAAAGAAAACACACATCCGACACACAATTTATATGCAAAATTTCATTAGTTGTTATATGACAAAACAGGGTCTCAAACTGAAATATTTTTGTCCTTACTAATCGTTTTTTTTTGTCCCTGATTTTTGGAAGGGGGTAGATCCTTCAGTGATATGACCAATTTCCGCAGATTTTTTGTGTACAAATCCAAAATCATCGTGTATTTTCATGATTGAGATAGAAAGCCTCAGCCACAGATAGTTTACAGCTCGATTCATTAATAGCTAAAATTTCAAGTAAAGGACGGTAAAGACGCGAATTTTCTTGATATAATTGTTACTTTAGGCTCCATTCCTCTTTGTCTTTCCGCTTGGATCTCTCCCACAGAATGTGGGAGAGATCCAACAGAATGTGGTTGACTTATTGTTAATTGTGTCATCTTGATCCAGAAGTGCCACATGACTATTTTTAGTGGGGATACTTTCACTGATCAGATCCGGGTTTTTTCAATCCAATCCGATCCGATCCTGGTTTTGTGAGTCCGATCCGGTCCGGTCCAGGTTTTGTCAATCCGATCCGATCAGATCCGATCCAGGTTTTGTCAACGGCCGTATAAAGGTCTCCAACAGCTCCGCTTAGCGTAATCAAATTCAGTCTTGATATTTAGTATTTACGTCACCTTCTTCGTTCGATGTAGTTCACTAATTCGATCCATAGCCAAAAATGAAGGGAGCTTATTGTGTGTACATGAGAATACACTGAAAAAATATTTTCCAAGTATAAGCTTCTGAGCAGTTTAAAGCGAATAAAGCGTTTAAAGCGAATAAAGCGCCATTATTCCACATTTCGTGACAAGCACGTGTTGGAATTTCATCGCAAAATTCCCTTGAGAGAGCTGACGCGTTAATCTAATTGGCCAACTTTTATGCAACAATTGTTTCTTATCCCGCCCGATCGCATTACAAAAATTGACCTGAAATTCTCGACCGTTGCTAATTCACTTAGAAGAGCGCGCAGACAACTTTAGCGAGAAGAACTTATGCAGTTTTAAGTTGGAAAAGATTTTAATGTTTTGCTTTCCCGGAGCGAAGATCGATCTGAACCCATCTTGTACAACGAACAGACTGCTCTGTCGGATAGGCTCCGATGCTGTGTAGCCACTTTCACAAGGATAATGTTCGCCACGATAAATTTAGGTTCTTTGATCTCCTGCAAATTGAAGTGACTCCCGTACGCTGTAAATGTATTTGAGTCCATTTTTCCACAAGGGAAAGAATGTACGGAAGAGCTGACCGCAGATAACACTGAGGTGAGCAAAGTGTCGTTAGCTTCAAAATTGTAATTATCAGTGGCACATGATTAGTCAACAGTTTACTTCCGAGGTCGACATTGATAATGAGATGATTGCAGTTACTTTTCCTTCGAACTCCGTACCATAAAAATATCAAGTCGACGTTAACCTTTACCTAGCTATAAAGTGTTGTAGTTCTTAGTTTTATATTACATTGTGTGCTACACTCTAGTTTCACTGTTTAACGTGTTACGCCACTGTTGCAATTTTACCGTGTACAAAGGTTACAAAATAAACTTAACATGTGCATTTTGAAATTGTTGTTCGTTTTTCTGATATCACATAAGCTACTTGAACTGAACCGCTGTTGACTGAACAGTCTCAGTTATTGTTAATGCTTAAATTGCCTCTAGTTACAGTTTTTGTGTTTTTAGCCTTAAAAATAATCGTTTTTAGGTGATCATTCACTCTGCCGTGCGGTCATTCTTGAAGCCTTAAAAATGTCAGGCTCAAAGCCTTAAAACATTAAGGTCCAATTTTCAGGTTAACGCGAGGCTAAAAAAGGTTAATGTTAGGCTAACAATTTTAGCTTTTGTCTGGCTAAAATCCGGGCCAAAATTAGGTTAAAGTTAAGGTCCAATTTTCAGGTTAACGCGACGCTTAAAAAGGTTACATGTTAGGCTAAGGATTTTGGCTTTTGTCTGGCTAAAATTCAGGCCAAAATTTGGTTAAAGTTAGGCCAGACATTTTCGAACAGGAAGTCAATGTTTTCCACGATTAATGACTGTTCGTTGAAATGAACAGTAGATTCTCCAGCAGGAACAGCTGGCAGCTGTTCTTTGGGAGACTGCAGTGTGACGTCAGACCAATTTTGCTGCAACATCTTTTCCAGGATTGATGTAAGCACTTTGAGCCAGATAGGTTCAGCATCACCGTGCTCTTGCACCTGAATACGGACAGAAGTACTCACAACACAGGAAGAGGCTGGGTGCATCACATCACAGTTGGGGCATTTGATGAGTGTAATTAACACTCCACACAGCTTGAAATTCGCCTATAACTTTACGATTCACTAAAAAGAAATTACATAAATTCGCAAGAATACAGAAGGCAAGATTTCCGCACAGCCCCATACTTCATTATGCATACAGCTCTTTGTTTAAAGAAAACAATAGCGCGTATTTCTAATGCGCATTTCTAATGACTCCTTTTGTTCAACAAAGATTATATTTTTTTTCTAAGTCCATATGGGCTTCGACAAAGTTTACGGATTTCGGGTCAAAATACGGAAAATCGAGCAATTTTTTAAAAATTTGTGCACTTTTCCCGTGTTTTTAAATCTGTCTCGGGTGTAAATTGTTAGAAAAAAATGCGGATTTAAGTCGTAAGGTTAGCCATAAATGAGGTTATGGACAGCGCACATTTTGTTAACGTAAACCACATAACATTTTAAAAATAAAAGGTTTTCTTACCCTTCTTGTGTCTTGTGTCGTTTATTTTTTTATTTTATTTACTTATTTCTTTGTTTTTGCTTTCCTTGTTAACATGGAGACAATGCTTGTGAAGCAGGAATTTTTCGTATTTTATTCTTGCTTTCCCTGTTGAAATGTAGCGTGGCCGAATTACGAACGGTGCATAAAGTGGTACTCCGGGAACTGAACCATTTATGCGTCCTTGCGGACCTCACAAAGGTCGAAGATAGGCTTGATAATGTTGCCAAAACGATCCTTGTTATAATGCTGATGCTACATCCACTCCTGTAGGTAGCTTTCGTAGAGTTCTTTGGACGTTCCTGTGCGGGGCAAAACTCGGTGCCTAAGTCTGCGAAGTTTAAGCTGTACTAGTTCACTGTGAGATGAATATAGCCCTCGTTTTGTACGTAATCATAAGCTTTCCACTTGGCGCTCATCACGCGTGTTCCTGGCAAGATGTGTGCGCGTATGATGGGCAAAAAGTGTATCTTTATCACTGCGCTCTACCGGAACAAGGAAGCAAGCCTTCGTTTCACGGCCGCCGAAGACTGGATCGAGCAGAAGAGTGAAATGCGTGCCCTTTTTGTTCAACTGAGAACCAATGGATGGACAAAAATAAATCATTTTTTCGTGCAGTAAGTCTAAAAGGTGAGGTGCCTTTGTAATAGAAGTAATTCAAATGTAAATTTCGTTGAATTTTAATAATGTTGATTGGTAGCTAAACATAAAAATAATTTATCACCGGGAAAATGTCAACAAATCACCGTGGTGTAGTGGTATAGTAGATGCACAGCTAATCCAAAGGTAAGATAAAGAGTGAGAGTTCGAGGCAAGCCGAGGGTAAATCCAAAGGAAAAAAAGAAGAAAAAACTGGTAAGGGACTGGGTAAGAGAAAAATAGAAGAAAAGAGAAGGAACGGAAAAGAAAGAGTGAGAGAAGAGAGAAAAAAAGGCAGACGCAACTAAATCCATTTTTATTGAAAAAGTAAGTAGTAATTATCAATGTATATATTCAAAGGGCCATTCTCTTAAAAAACAATAGAACGCATGCATAATTAATTTATTCTGCATGCATAATGAAGTATGGGGCTGTGCGGAAATCTTTCCATACAGAAAAATGTAAATAAACAGCAAATAACGAACTAAAGAAACATAAATGAAAATACGAAACTTACAAGATCTGTACGGCACTCCGGTGACAAAAAAAATGATTTAAATATGCGAAACGAAACTTGTATGTTGATCTACAGAAACAATAGGACGAGAATACATGCAGGAATGTACGGGTAACATAACACGACTCTAAGAATAAATTAAAACTTTAAGCGCGAAAACAGAACAACAAAAAACGGAACAGGATAAAAAACAATACGACAATTAGGAGCAATTGAAAAGAAATCTCTCGTGGCTGCGAACTGGCCCCAAAGAACTAATTAAATTTAAGAGTTCATTATTAGCCTCACTAACTTAAGACACGAGCGAGAGATAGAAAATTGACTCTAAATTTTCAAGTTCAAGAACGTTTTTGTTTCTCATAAAACAAGTTCAGTTTCTTAGTTTGAATGTTCTCTTTCGCCTTCTAAGAAGCACAGCATTGTGATTGGTCTGGTAAAGGTTGTTGCGGAACTTGTTAGAACTTTCACCGACCTGACGTAACCATCTCTTCCGTGAAAGACTTCAATAATTCTGCCCAAAGGCCACTTTCCACGATGAACATTTTCGTCCACGACCAGCACTAGGTCACCAACAGTTAAGCAGCGACGACGTTTCAATCACTTACTTCTCTCTTGAAGGGTTGGTAAATATTCTCTTAATATTCTCTCTCTGTCTGCTATACAGGTCTTCCTTCGAGAGAATACCCGGAGGTAGATTAGGGTTAGCTCTCAGGAGCAGCAGGTGGTTTGGTGTAAGACTGGATAAGACGTACTCTTGGCCGAGGTGACCTGCTTGCTGATGATGCTGAAGACTGATCAAATCTGTGACTCGATTACGGTAGGAAGAATAATTGGGTGCTTCGCTTCGTACTCGATTAATGCGTTTTCTAATCTTCCTCCGACTCGAAGAACTCCTATGTCGTCTACTAACGGGTGGAGTTGACGCATAGACGCTGTTGTCTTCAAATCCTTTAGTTCAGACATGACTTGATGCGCGGAGGATAATTGACCGAGGCCTTGCAAGGCTTGAATGACATCTGGAAAGGAAAGCCTTTGTATGTGCTTGAGTATTTCTCTTTCAGCCACCTGAACCTCATCAACAGACAAAAGACTTGGTTTTGTTGAGGTGCAAACGGTACTGACTGGACTTGGACTGCGTTGTCTGATGAACCACCTTTTGAATCGCAGGAGCCAAGCCACAGTTCTTCTCAACCTTTCCCATGAAGAGCAGCGCTCAATTAACTTTGGAGGGACATTGCAATCATTACCACGCATTAATATTTGGCAATGATAATTTGAGTCTTGTTTGACTTCTTGGTCGTCATCAGGTAGTTCCTGGTGTTGTAGAGAGCAGTCGAGAGGCCAAAACTCCTTTTCTTCCTTTAAAAACTGAGGGCCACTGAGCCACCGTTTGTTGAAGATCATCTCATCTACTGTGAGACCTCTGCTTGCATCATCAGCCGGGTTGAGCTCAGAACTAACGTGTCTCCACTGATGTGGTTCAGAA